>JAWWLV010000011.1:16885129-16944925 GCA_035041135.1 Platyrinchus mystaceus | reverse complement strand
GGATTTCATGTGTCTCCTTCAGGCATCCTGAGGTCCTGGGGGGAGGGGTGAAAGGGGGAGCATTTTCCCTCGGTCACTGCAAATGGTGCCCTCTCTGAGGCAACTCACAGGCCTTTCCCTTCTGTGAAGAGAAGTTCGAGGATTTCAGGCGCAAAACACGGACCGAAGGTTTTGCGTTCGGCAGCGACCCCGAAGCCCACATTGTCCGCGTGTCTGCAGTTCAACCTCATCAAACACCGCCACCCACGCTGGGAACGACTGTGCGACACCGTCACCCTACTGCTAATAAGGTAGGATCCGGCTTCGGAACTTTTCCCAAACCCTGATAAACAGTCCATTTTGTTTTAAAATGGGAATATTTCTTTCAAAGAGAGAAAGAGACAATTACCGCATTTTAAAAGCTTATTTAATATCCAACAGGAAACCTGCTGATAAACCTGCTCTGAAATGCCTTTTCAAATTCATAACTAAGAACAATTGCGAACTTCCTTTCTGTCTCAACACCACAGAATGAGATTTATTGGGAAAAAAGATTTGGCTAGCTGCAAATTCAAATAACAGAGCAGCCATGCATGTGACTTTAGCATGGACCCATGTGCTAGCTATATTAGAAATTCAGGAAAGCAGCAACAACTTAAAAGCAGTTGCAGCTTCAGTAGAAAGCAAATCCGTCTCGCCTCAAAAATCCCTAAAAAACTGTTCCCAAAAGCAACGTTCCGCTCCATCTGGGGACGCAAACAGTGGCAAGAGAGGAGCTGAAGCTGTTTTAAACAATTTCCCCTCGTGCTCCTGCTCCCAGGATGATCTGCTGGGGGGATCTCAGACTCCCCCCCTGGAACCTCCCCCAGACTGCTCAGGCGCCTCTGCAAGAACGACGCCCTGAGCCGCGAGAGCCTCGTGGTGTGACCAGGAACCCCCTGAGATCCCCAAAGTTCCCCTCGGTCGCCGCATAGTGGGGGAGAAGAAAATTCTTTATGTAAGTTATTCACTACTTATAACTCCCTCTACACTACAGCTACTGTGCCCATTAGGGTTAAACAGCAGAAATGCCAAAGTGACACTGCCCACAGCTTCCCTGTCAGACAGCTCCGAGTCTTGCTCAAGCACGTCTCAGGTAGTCACGATCAGGCAAACTGGGATGAGCAAATCACATCTCTGGGTGTTGTTCAAACCTGTATTCCTCTAAGTTCAAGTATATGAGAGATACTGCATGATTCTCTTAAATGACTACTGTTGTCTGTCTTTTAAAGCCCTTTTCATCAGAACATTTCAGTCTAAAGACAAATGGATTTCCTATTCATGTATGTACTTTACCTCTGATAAGTCTCCATTTCTTGCATGAATCTTGGCCATGCTTTCGAGCCATGTCCTACGTAATTCAGGTGTGCTGGCATATGAATTTGCTAGGCTGTACTGTAGATCCACAAGCATCTCAGGGTCCTTCTCATGCTCCTTCATCTGAGCTGTGGCCATCAAAACTGTCCTGATGCGTTTGGTCAGATCCTTTACCTCTGCTGGGAAATTAACGTTCTTTGGGAAAGATAAGCAACACATCACTAAAACCATCCAAAGAGTCACATGCAGCACCCCTGAACGAGCTAAAGTTTTGCTTATGGAAGACCTTTGTACCTTTCCCTAATTCAGTAGCCTTGGAAGCAGAGTCACAGTTCCACAGTACGTACATATTGTACACAAATCCTTGATGTTTTCAGATTTATTTCCCTCCTTTGCTTTGTTTAAAAGTAAAAAACGCCCAGAAAATGTAAATGAAACTAAATGTTCCCTCCTCTATGTCACACAGAGATGAGCATGTCACAGAAGCAGTGTGACTGACTGCAGTGCTGTGAAATCAAAGCTGGACTTTGAAAACAAATACAATTGTTAACCGCATCTTATTAAATAAGACATCAATTTACTTATGCTAATTATCTACCCATTTGTTTATACTTACTTTATTATTAACCTCAGTGGAGCTACCCTAAAGTCATCTTCAGAGAAGGAACAACACCCTTAAAGTATAAAATTCAAAATGCATGTTGACAAATGTTTGGGCGGGAATTGCAAAAATTATAAACCAGAATCTTTTTTCGACAATTTTTTTAGTATAGACAATGTGGTAACTCATATAAGTGATAAGTGCCTTTTTCAGGTGGTTAGCAAACGATTACAAAATCCAACTGTTGTGCCTGTTTTTGCTACACATTTACTGAAGAAACGAATGGGACTGTTTGTAGACTAAAAATTGTTTGTCAACTGCAATTGCATTTCATTAGTCACAATGCAGGACATCTCTGACATCAGGCAAATGAACAAAATAAGCAATAAATAACAAATAATACTATTTTCAAATAAAAATTTTTTTTGTTTGAAAGAAAACTATTTTCAGTTATTAAGCTTCTGAGTCACAAGCACTTTCATGAATTTCAGACTGCCTGAGAGAGGCACACTATGAATGCATAAATCACTGGCTAATAAGAGCCAGCAATTTTATTCATTGAAACACTTGCTCCTGTGAAATTGTTGACCTTTTGCAAGAGGCAGCGATTGAAAAAAAAATGTTTCTTACTTTCATCTGCTTGTCTCCATTAGCAAAATTATTTATAATTGCAAGTGAATGTTGAAAGCGAGATCCGCCAATCCCTGCATCCGCTATCAGCTGGCTCACTGCTTTGATGAGCTGCACAGGAGCAAACACAGGATGCAATTAGCAGAGAAAATCAGTTTCAGAATAGTTTATAACCCCTATTTTAGTATGACTTGATGTTCCAGGCGAGCGCACTGTGATACCTATAGCATATACAAGGGCGAGGATTGTGAGTAATCTTTCCATTGTGTGTAACTGCTCGCATTTTGCAGTGTAAGCGTGTTATTACTTTAAATTTCTGTTCCTGTACTATCAGGTTCTGTTTAGTTCCTGTATTAGTTCTCCTCCCACTGCTGTAAGCAATGCATGTGAATCAGGAACAGCCATTTATCTAGTGACATGGCCACATTCACAGCTGTTGTCTCTCTCTGGACAGAGCTAAACAGCCCAAAGAACAGCAAAGAATCCCGTCCAACTTCACACTTGGCAGGAAAATCCAGCTGCCACTGAGAATTGCCTTGCTTCAATGCATAAAAATAATAATGATAAAAACCAGTGTACATCAGTGAAATACTGATGATCTCACACTTTGCTTACCTGTAGATGGGATCTGACTATTGATTTCTGCTTGTTAAATTCAAAGTTCTTTCTCATGAAAAAATAAAGAAGAGCAGATGCTTCTGTCTGAGTCGAACGTGACCTATGGTTACAACACTTCAGGATTTCATAGCAGAGGGAACCACAGAGATCTGCTTGTCCTTGGAAGAATGCTGATGGGAACTATTGAAAAGAAATGCATGAATATGTTCAGCCCTACTCTCAGGCCTTGGTGCAGTTATTCTAAGTTAACAATTTTTTCTGTTAAGCTAGCAGTAAAAACAGCTCTCCCATAGTCATTCACACCAGGGTTTAAACTAAACGTAATCCCATGTGCAAATTAAGATTAAGTAAGAGATGCACACAGATTTTCATACAAACACCTTATGCCATCACATTGGCCTCCAGGAAACCCAGACAGCAGCTGGCACACAGCAAGCACAGCAGCAGAGCAGCCTCTCCGCAAGGAATGCAGGACAGCTAACCAGGAAAAGCAGGGGGGCAGTTCTGCACTACTATAAAAGCTGTTCAGGAGAAGGAAAATACTTGGAGTAGCAAAGTCAGTGAACTCCCAGAAGTTAAGGGTCTGAACAGCAGGAGGCAATAGAGAGTGAAGGATGGCTCTCCAAGCCATACCTACTGTTAGCAACAGGGTGAGTGCAATGGAAGACACAGTGAGGAGAGATGAAGGACATACATATTGAACACAGATCTCAAGTACTGCCCAAGAGGTTCTGCTGCAGGAACCACAACTGATCCCTGTTCCCACAGAACTATGAAGAGAGAATTCAAACCCCAAAGCTATAGGATAAATTAAAAGGGCAATTCTGGATATATAATTATTCTCCCAATGCAGAGCTCTTCTGTTCCTGACTGTCTTGTATGTAATTTAAAGCTGTCTGTGGATGGTTTACTTCATGTTTCCCCCATGTCCTCAAGCTGCATTACTGGAAAAATCATGATTTCCTCCCCTTTCCCCTGAGATAACAACCAGATTAAGGCCACTGATCTACACTCTTGTGTTTCATAGGAACATTTAGGAGATGAGGCCAGCCTTGGTTATTCTCACTTCCCCATAGCACTTGTTATCAGTGTGCCACATTCTTGTTAGTTTTAAGAGGATCACATCTAAGTCTGTAGCAAGTGTGGGTAGAGCCCTTCTCAAATCTTCGTTCGTGAAGCCTAGCCATGACATCTAAGTCTACTACTTGGAAATTGTGCAGCCTTTGCAGTTGGCACCAAGTGCCAAATTGCCCGTGATCATTGACATGTGCAATGCAAACAAAGAAACAGGCTGACACATAAGCATATATTTGCCCCAAAACCTCTTCTATGTTTAGAACTACATATTTGTAATACTGTTTTAGTTTGGATGAACTTTTGGTTAAGTGTATGGAATACTCTCCTGCTAGTTCCTCTGGGGACAGCAGCAGTCATTCACCACTGGATACTGCAAATCAGGTATCTGCCATGAAGACTATGGACCTCTAGGGTTTCAAGCTTTCTTCCACAAGTGGTAGAAGCAGAAAAGTCAATGATACAGTCAGATACCATCTATTTACATTGAAACTTTCTCTTTCTTAGTAAATTTTTCATTTTCAAAACCAGAACTATTTTTTTCAGATATTGTGAACTTCTTACTATTAATCACCAATAAATAAGATCATTGTCAGAAATAAGTATTACTACAGTGAAGTTCAGAACTCTTTCAAAGTACCCAATTGCCCCCAAGCTGTACTTGTAACATATTAATAGGCACAACTATCAGGATGAAACCATAGTTACCTTTCCTACAAACAGCCGTAGGGCAGCGAAGACATGCTTGAGAGCTGCTGCTGACTGGTTGATTTGCAAAAAGAGCATGTGTGTGTCAAAGACTTTCTTCATCAACACATTCTGGCAATCAGATTGCTGGAGCTGCCTCTGAAAAGTTCACAGACAGGACATTCTGGTTATTAAAGTGAATGAACAGAAGAAGGATCTGCTGGACTTTACATTGGACGGGTCCCAGGGAGATGCTTTTCTCAATGTAAAATCTCTGCTGATCAGGCTTTTCCAGCTTGCTACAGGTTCTTTCCTTGCAGTTTTCCAAGGACAGCACTTTCTACGCCTGTACTACTTGTGGTTTGTACACACTGTATTTAAGGGTTAGGGTCAGACAGGGAACACAAAAATGTAAAAGGACCTGTTTGCTGTATTGTGGCTGTGAGACGTCCAGCAAGTCATCTGGGCTTGCTGAAGCAATCTGAGCAGTTTTCAAAGAAGCAGTGGATCTACCGGCTGACTTGAAGAAGTATAGATAATAAGCAGCTTGGAAATCTGTTGTCAAAAATCTCTGAAATCTAGTAGGATAACCATGATTCAGAAAAGGTGTTGTATTACTAGATGCATGACACTTTCAAGCAGAGCAGGGTTGTACATAGCCCTGGATATATGTTCTTCTTCCACATCCTTCTATTCAGTTTGGATACTATGAGTCAATTCCTTCCTAGAAGACCTTCACTGAGGACTGGCATATCTTATTTCCCTGTCCTGCTGTCCCGAGCATTCCAAGTTTTCTGTGTGCCTGCTTCCTTCCACCACATATCCCACATTGCACCAGTTCAACCAGAAAACAAAACCAGCAATATATACCTGGTGATTCAGAGTGTAAAGACACAACAGGTCAAGGATTGTGAGGGACACTTCTGTAGCAATGTTTGCCTCTGTGTCTACATACTGTACAATGTCTGTTTCACTGGAGGTACCTGCAACATATAAAAAGCAAGATTACAAGCAATCTTCTAAATGTTGCTAAAGATGATTTAATTCTCAATCTGGTCATTAAGTCTCATACAGTAGAGATGGGGTTCTAACTATACATTTAATCAAAGGGGTATTTTGAAGAAAACTGTGTATAGAAGATGAAAGCAGAGGGAACTCGAGTCAACTTTCACTGGCTGCACCAGAGATGTGAGTATATCCTTGCATTGTTTCTGTTCATTCAGAAAGGAGGAGAGAAACCTAATTGGAAAGTGGGATAGACAACTTTGATCTCATAATTTTAAGAACCTTCTGTCATAAAAAGGTCTGTATAGAGCCCAATCTAAACTCCACAGAGTTCCAGAAGGAAGTAAATAATTTCTGTACTTACTTGCAGTGCTACTGTCTATCATCTGCAAGAGTTTGGGGTTAGAAAGTGCATTTTTGCCACGGATTATTGGTAATGTTTGAGATCTGTGGTGCTTGTGGCCATCATGACTTGAAGTAGAATGCATCCTGAAATTGAAAGGTACCATTAAAAACAGAAACAAAGAATATACTATTGTGCCTGTTCAGAATTTTTCCATGTCAGTTACTGCAGTTCTTCTCAAAGGCTGAGTTAAACAAACTAATGCAAAATTTTTCAGAGAAACAAAGACGGAGAAAGTCAGTGAGGTGGACAAAACAAATATGTACTGTGATTTTTTGAGATCACAGGGGACAAAACTTGAGCCCTGAAATACAGTACCAGCTTAAAGAGCTGGTTGATGTTTAGAAAACTGTCTTTGGGCGAAGAGAAACTAAGATGAGTTCTGTTAGCTCAGAATATAAAAAAATATATCCTGCTCAAGAAAGAAACGATACAGCTTCTGTGAGGTGAAAAAATTATGACAAACTGACAATGACAATAAAAATATGTGTGTACATATGCATATGTTTTTTTAATCCTCTTTGATGCTGACAAACATATCATTAATTTATAATGAGAAGCTTAGAACCAAAATACCAATAATTATCATAATCTTTTAAAAGGATTTTGAATTTGTAACTACTATAGAATTCAGCAAGATTTAACATCAAAATTCAGGTAACATTAAAATACACTTCTAGTTTTTTTCTTTTAAAAATGTAGTTTCCTAAATTTACATAATTAAAAAATATTCTAGGACAGAATTATTTCTTGCACCTAGCTTTTTTTTTTTGTTATTTTTACAAGGATAATTTTAAAAATTAACATTAAATACTTAAAAACAGTTCCCAACACAGGTGTTGAATTGATGGCCAGACTTATGCCATTCAATGTAATAAAGTCTCTGATTAATGGTCACAGTGGGTGGAGCTGTTGCTTTGTTTTGTTTAGCATTTTTTTGGGGAGGTAAGCGTGGAAAGTCAGGTTTCCTAAGAACATTTCTGCAAACTGAAATACATAAATGTAAATGTAAGTTAAAATTGGTCACCAACCATACTTCAACCCTCAGCTCATCATCAAAAAATGCTCCAACTTAAAACAAGACAATAAATGCTGATCTGAGTAGGAAAAGTGTGAAGGTACTGGAGACAGCAGAAACGTGACTGCACAGGGTCAAAAGCTTGCTTTCTCTCTATAGTTTTACATTGTAACATGAAAAGGATCCCGCTTTCCCCTAAAAAGACCAAAAATATTATTAAAGATGTGCTGCACCTGCAGCTTATTACCATGCAGTCCATGAAAACGGTTAGATCTTACAGTGTTTAGACTAGGAAGATGAAGAAAAAAAGACTAGGAAAGAAAGTTTGTCTAACTGGCAACATGGACAACAACGCAGGACTATGCTATATGTAGCAGCAGGGAAATAAACAGATGAGTGTCAAGCAAATCTACTCTTAGTTTGACTTCGTGTTACTAAATACTTTCCACTCTGCAGCCCCAAGTTACTGGGGAGAAACCAATTCCCTGAAACCATAAATGTATCCATAGATATTAACCCCTAGAGCACTAAGATTTCATGAAAGCGTAAGGTTCCAGACCTATGAATTCCTTGAGATTGGGGAAAACTGTGGATTATCTTTCAGATGGCGAACTGAGCTGAAAACAACAGCTGCTGTTTCTGCAATACTGAACAATATTGATAGTAACTAAGAATTCTTCTGCACATAACACTTTAAACAGCAGCTTTTAAGTCAAGTTGAAGTTAAAGGGACTCATATAGTTTACAGCTTTGGACGCTCAGAAATGTGTTACATGTTTCATCAGCCTCTTTTTGGTCATTGCTGTGGCAGAGTATGATGGCTGGAGGGTGACAACAAAGGTTTTGTTTTTACACAAGTTAGTAATGCAATGGGACATTACCACTGGGAGAGCAGCCCCGATGCCTGGCCAGAGGAGTTCGAACCTTTCAGGGTTCCATTATTCTGTGTGGCCTGAACAAACTTAAAAGCAGCAGCAATTTTCCTGTTAAGAGAAAGTAAGTGTTAATCTGTTATGAAATGTGACACTGATTTTGCCACGCCCCTAAAGAATGAATGCAGGCCTGACAAAACCTGCCATGGAGCATGAACTGGTTTATCTGGTGACCTTTAGTTTTTACTCTATATGACATATAGAGCAGTTCACAGTGGTAACATAAAATTAAAAATGAAACATCAACTGAGATAAAGTGTGCATTTCACATTTCACAGCTGAACACACCCCCCTGTTTTGTTAGAGAGTATGGAGAAGCAGAATATTATTTTTTTTTATTGCTATGAAACATTTATGCACATTAAAATTATTCTTTCCATTGCATGGATGGAAATACAGTGTTCAAAGTTCCCTGTTTGGCATATGAACAGAAATACCATTGAAAATGGCCCAGTATTTTGGGTTATAAACTCAAGAATGGTTATCATATCATTGCATGCAATTCATCTTTTGTAGCAGGTATGCACTCAGATATCCAGAACACCATGATAACATTGTTTCCATAAAAGAAAAAATGAAGCATACATTGGCTTCAGTATGACAAACTGATGATTTCAGGAGAAAAATCATAGATACACTCTTAACTTCATTTAATTCTAAAATAATGCTGTAATATTTAAATACTGTAACATACAGTCTGTAACTACAGAATTACCTTACAATATTGCGTTTTCCTAGATATCTGAAATTTTGCAGACAAACCCTGAAAGATAAAACAACACATTTTATGTCTATTAATGGCTTCATAGTTATGAAAAAAATTGCTGAAACTTAGTGCCTCAACAAGACCTGTGGCATATGAACCTGCTAGTAAACAAAAAGAATAGAATGCAGCAGTTCCCAGTCTAGGGACACACAAGATGTGGCAGCACTTTGCACACCCATGTTCCTTTTCTCCACAGTTGAAGATTCCTGCTTGGTGAGATGGCAAAGGCAAAGGCAGACCTGGTTGCAAAAGCATTGCTTCTTCACCAGCTGAAGTTAGATAACTCACATATCAATTACAAGATGGTGAGGAAATTCCAAAAACAGCTACCTGTGAGGATTCTGCAGTCATGCATAGACTGAATTGAGCAAAGCACCCTGGGGATGTGAAAAGCAGGTCATCCTGCGTTACGTGACTTTTCTTATGGTTTGGAAGTTTTGGGGAGCTAAATATTTTTCTCAAGGGTAGAACAGAATCTCAATCTCAAATGGGAAACTACTATGAGAATATCTTTTAAGAGGAACACTCAATGCACTATGAACCCTGTTCATGGAAGTGACAACATATTGGAGGATATGGATCATATTAACAATGTCTCATTATGACTTTGAAAGACTATGGCAAAATAATTTAAGATATAAGAGCTATCTCAGCCTATATATATCTCAGCCACTAGGTGGACAAACCCAAAGAGAAATTGTTTGTGGCCATCACTTTAGAATATTCAACATAAAAATCAAACAACCACAAGGTAAACTTACTCTAAAATGCTGAAAAAGTCTGTTATTTCTGAGAATGGTGCTCGCAACCAGTAGGAAATCAGTGCATCTAAAGGGAGATATTAAAATATATTATGTATCTGTTATGGCAAATTAAACTTGACCCAAAGCCTGTAAAATACACTGATAATTATTTTAATCTAATCTTTGTTTGGATTCAGCATTCACAGTATTTTACAGCAATATAAATTAAGTAGTGAGTGCACATTTTCTTACCTTCCGAAATGGTTTTCATAATGTGAAGGAAACACATAAGAAGACTTCTGGTTTCAGCTTGATCCAGCTTGTCAAAACGAAGAGTTGATCCAATCAAAGACAAAGGTCTCATGATCTGTTGAAGTGACAGCAAAGGGCCTTGTTTAGTATAGTGATAGACTTCCACCTCTAGTAATCGTTTTCAACATTTGCACATGTACCTTTTCACACGTGTCAGTTCTCTCACTGTTTTTTTCATTGGTACTTGGGTTAGATTCAAGACTTGCTAAGGAAGCTCTGGAGTCAGCATGGTTTGCTGCAGAGATAGCTATTGATGAAAAGGCTGTAAATGAAAGTCATAGCAAACATGCTAAACTAAAACATTTATGGATACAAAAACTAACAAAAAAATGGAAAACTTAAAATGTGTCACATGCTGGATTGAGACAAGTACTTTGATCTTCCAATAGCAAAGCTATTGATGGGTATGTTTAGTACTGAAAACATGTAACAAGTTGAAGTACAATGATTCAGTTTCCATTTTTCATGGCACTAAAATGGCCTGTTGCATTCTGTCAGGCCTGACCTAAAGCCACAAAAATCAGTGGAAAGATGCCTGAATTCACTTCCCTGAATTTTGAAATGGGTTTTGGAGAAAGTGAACAAAGTAAGTTGTGTTTCTACCCTTCTGTTAAGTCTGGAAAAACCAAGCATATTTGCCTCCAAGAGACAGGAGTTTTCAGGAGAAGCCTTGGAACTATTCTTAAGTCAGGCAGGGAGTACAAGAATGAACTCAGGCAAAGGGATTTCTGAGAGCCTGAATACTGGCATCATTCCAAAGCAGGAAAGAAAGTGAAGCAGTGTAAGAAAAACAGCTTCACCAAAGAAATAAAAATCAATCCAGAAACACCCAAAGGGAAGAGAAACATTGCATACCATGTTTCCCCAAATATAGTACAAAATGGGTTAATGACATCCTCCGTGAATACTAAGCAGAAAGCATAATGGATTGAGATACACAGAAATCTGACTATGTGTGTGTTCAATCTGTTATTTGTACCTGCTATAGAGTTCAGAACATCTTTGGAAAAGGACGTGTCCACAGAGTTTGCATGTTTCATTGCTGTCTGGCTCTGAAACCCTCCAGCTGTGCTCAAGTCATCCCTAGATCCCTGTATTTGAAAGAAACAGAGGAAAGTCCAGTAGGTGATATCACTCATAACTTTGATAATGACAGCACATCCAGTAGGCTTAGATGCCGAGTTTGACAACCTACTTTCAGTTGTTTAGACATGACAGCCTCAAAGGATCAAGGCTTGCCATAATATGCCAAATATGAAGCCCTCTCATAGTGGAATTTGTAAAGGACTGGGCAAGCCTGACTGTGTTTGCTTCTGAAACTTTAATACAGCATTGGGAAAGGAACATTAATTGCCATTAGCAACGCTCAGATGAAATGGGCTCATTTGCTGGAAGGACTGAAGACACAACACCCCCGCAGAAATTGGCTTCTAGTTTTTAAAGCAGGGCTACGATTATAACACATCTAAACTTCTAAGAAACAAACAAACATACTCCTCCAGATTCGCAGTTTATACAGACACTGTTTGTGGTAGTAAAGCTGTTTCTGTACCCCTTCTCTCCTTCAGTTACTTGTATGCATTCCCTCTGCCTCCTGCTCATGGTATAGCTCATGGTCCCTCTTTGTACTGGCTTCAGGTCCACCACGTAACCCTGAAAAGAATCGGTGGGCAATGGGAGCTTCTCTTTACATCACGGTCTCCCAGTCTCCTGCCAAGGGACTTGCCTGAGGATGCACCCTCAGCCCCCATCCTGCAGTAGCAGGGCAAATGTACTGAGGCTGGCTGGGGCTCCAAACATCTAACCTTGAGTTTCCAGCCAGTGTCCTGGGTTTGATCCCAGCCCTGCCAGTACAGACTCCCAGAGCCCTGCAGGTGCTCTGCAACTTGAGACTTTCCAAATTAAACTTTGCAGATGCAAATAAATCAGCATTTTCAGAACTGCATTCTGTTAGCTAATTTGTGTCCAGCATAAACTTGGACCTCTTCTCACCAGACTGACTGGGTTAGACTGGCTCAGTTTGATCATTTCAGTGCTCCAAAAAATCACATAAATTACCTGATTGGAAGTATTGATATTGAAGAGGAACATATCTTTCATGTAAATCCTTGGCATATTGTCCAAAAGCATTCCATAGAGTGGCATGTAAAGGTTTGCTATTTGTGCCTGTTTTGCCTGAAAATAAAATATACAACATAATCCTCAAGAAACTACTAAACATTTACCAGTGGAAAAATATGTTTAGCTACTGTGTGAACAAGCAAATGAAAAGAAAAAACAGATTCTTTACCGGCTCTGCATATCGATCATCAAATGAATGCTTTGCCATTAAGTTTTTAAGCACAGCCAAAGCTAAGTGCCTGATATCCTGGTCTTCTTGCAAGGCAAAACCAACCTCCCGCAGCAGGACTCCAATTAGAAAATGTTTACGGCAAAATTCATTAGTCAGTGTGTACTCTGGAATATCTTGGAACAGAATGGACAAGAACGCTTAAATTAATATATAGGTTATATTTTTCAAATTTTCAGTCCACTGTTAAACCTCGATTTCTTGATTTGACTGCCTCATTCTGCTCCCTCACTTCCCAGAATGAATTAATCTAATATTATTGTTTCTCAAAATCATTCAGTCTCTACTATTTATGTATAAATTCCCACATGAGAATCTCAAACGTTTTCCTCATAAGACTACTAATTTCTTTGGGGCACAAAGTCCAAATTGTTGGTCTCATATCCTAGCTGGAAGGGTTCTAAAAAAACCACAGAGATTGAGAGCAATTCCACTTTTAAAAATGGTAAATAATTTTTGTCTAAATGCAGTGGCAGCAGTCACAGTAAACCTTAAAGCTCTTGATGTGCAGTTCTGCTCACTTATGCAGTCATTTATTTCATACCTGATGTTCGATATTCCTGTGCTGATTCTGGTGGTGTCACAGTGTCTTCATTTTTCATAAACATAAAAAATAAGCAAAAATAATGCACTTTTTAATTATTCACTGTATTAATTGTAAAAAATATATTTGCTTTGCTTCTGTTTTTAAAATTTGACTCAAATTTGAATTAAGCAGCTTCTACTGTCAAAAAAAACCTGTGTGTTAGAACCGAATGCATTTTTTGATGCTGCAAACAGAAGTAAAACGGAGACAAGCCCATGGTTAGAGCTTCTTCCCTTTCTTTGGTACCTTTTGAAACCCTTCCCTAGTTCACCACCTCCCGAGGCTACTGCAGTAGCCTTACTGATTTAGTAAATCAGTCATCACAAAGAGTCCAGTCAACGCACCTCAAAACTCCCAGTGAGAGTCAGGTCCTAACCCCATCATTGGGCTGCCAGAGTTGCATTTATTTACAGGCATACTGAAATTAAGTTATTTTAATCACACTTCTTAAGTACCACACCTGAAAAGCTGTTTGAGGGCTCAGAGCCTGATGAGAGCACTTTAGAGAGTTAATTATTATCTGCTCTTTGAGTCTCCCAATAACTCACTGTCATATAGAAACCCTCCCGGGAGGCACCTTACCAGGAATGTTTGAAGACCGTATGGGCAGGCACAGAGGGATAAAGTGCTCATGATGACAGACTTCTTGGAGAAAGTCAAATTTGAACTGATGTAAAGTCTGAAAATCACAACAGGCAATGCCTCAATTCAGATTAAAACAGAGGAAATGGTGAGACAGAGCTCCACTACTACTTATCTCTACCTCAAACATCACATTCACACCCAGCAACAAAACCTTACTGCTTGTTACGCCAAGCTGCACGAATAATGTGTAGTTTTCATCTCTGTTATCAAAAGAACTTGTCACAGACACACAAGCTTTTTGGATTCTTCAACTATGATTTTCCGTTGAAGACATACTGATAAACCTAAGCTTGAGTCAAACTACATATTTAAGGTATATTTAAAGCTACACTGGGTTTTTTGATGGCATATACTAAAGTATGTAATCATCGTGAAGTATCTTCTCCAGTTCACAGAAATTTTGAACCATCATAGTTATGACTTCTCTTTTTTTTTTTGCTTTCTTTTTTTCTTCTTTTTTTTTTTACGTTCTTTTTTTCTTCCTTTTTTTTTTTTTTTTGACCAGTCAAATACAAAGTTTCAGCCAAACAGCTAGGATCTAGAACTTACTGACAGTAGTAAAAACTTCCTCTGTTGATGCCAGTGAGTTCCAGCTCCAAGGGATTTGGGTAATATATAGTTTTGGTATTATTTCCTTCATATCTCCCTCCAAAGAAGCCATCCATGATCTTTTGTGGAGCCTTACAACTACCTCAAGAATATATCATTCCTTCTATAATGATGTGACATTGGGATATAAAGATAATACATGATACCCAGGAACAAAGTTTTATTTCCATCTTCTCAGCTCACTGTTTTCAGTGACAGAAAGCAGTTATTCAGGGCTACCCTGAATGCTCTAGCATTAGAAAGTACTTGTAAAAGTCTTTTAATTTGCACTAAAATTAAATTGCAGCATTTCTGCTGGCATTGTCACACTAGGATACCTGGAACATGCACTTTTCAGAGTCTACCAAGTAGAGGATAGCAGGGAATTTTTCCCTGAAATGTTTTCTTGTACCTCATCAGGAACACAGCTGGCAAATGAAATAATGGCAAATAAAGAAGTGAAGCATCTGAAATGTATTTCCCAAGAGGAACTGCGACATTTGAGGGAACACAGCAATGAACCGGTTTCTAACGAGGTATTTCAACTTTTGAATTAATATTTCTCAAAACAATCCTTAAATGTCAAAACACAGAATACCATGAGTGATATTTCCGTGGAACAAAAATACAATTAATTCAAACTGCACTGCTATAGACTGATCCACCAACAAAATATTCAGGCAACAATATACACTGTTACATTTTCTGAAAAGAGAGGTCAGATTGCAGATTGTCTTTTTGATACATAAACAATCCAGTTAAAGACACAAAAGACACACAGAAAGAAATCTTGAAGCACATTTAGAAGACTGACTTTTGCTTAGGCATTGGACTGAAATGAAAATGATGCAAAGCCTCTCTCTCCTTGAGGTCAGAAATCTCTGGTTTTATTCTGTGACTATTGTTTTCAAGTGCTACAAAGCCTGTTCCAGCAGTACATCTGTCACAACTCCACAGTGATTCTTCTTCCAACACCCTGGCAGATGGAACTGGAGGGATTCTGGCAATGCTCACACACTTACTGCCAAGGAGGTGCTAAGTACTGCTCTGCACACTGATTAATCTCAGGCTTTTCCATTGGCTATTAATGGGCTTTTTTAATTAAACATCTGTTTCTGTGGTTGACTGTATTTAGGGAAGTTTAAAATGTGGAAACAGTTTTCAGATTGCATAATATTATTTACAGAATTATAACTTTAGGCTATGACATCAATAACTGAGAGACTCCATTCTACATCTGTTCCACAGATTAGGTGAAAGACCTGAGAGCAGAAGGAAGTTGGTTATAGTAAAAAGCAAAGCAGACCTGAAGTAAGCTCACTCTAGCTACCAATGCTCAGATCACCACTAAAGAATTATAAGAAGTTAATTGATGAAAGTTTTGTAAGCTTTCTGGGGAAAGATGAGTCATTCAGATTGTATATCTTGAATACATTCTGTTATTTATATATATGTTCTGGTATGATAGCTCATAAACTCTGGCATGGAAGAGAAAAAGCCTGTGACTCATCCTGATGGATGAAGAGCAAAGGAGTCAAGCTGAATAATTTGAGGACCTCTTGCTGTTTGAAATTTATTGTTCAAACTATATCAGTGACTGTTGTAGGTATCGTAGAAGAAATTTAGGCTTCAAGGAATTTTCCTCATAGTGAGCACAAACTAATTTGGAGCAGATTGGCCTTCTTGCATCATCAATGAGGTAAGAGCATGGCATTCATGGTTACAGCCTCACTTGAGTTTACACAATGGTAGCTCCTTTCATATGCTCTTATTCTATCCTCCTCAAGGAAAATTAATGCCAATTGCTGCTGATCTTTTTGGACCAAACCACAAGCGTACTCTCAAAAAATCAGAGCTTAAATTCAGCCTTTCGAATGCTTTGTCCCGAGCAGTCTGCAGAGTCGGCTCTTACAAGTCTCAGTGAGTAGTTGTTAGAACATAGCTATTTACTTCCAGAAAAGCGGAATAGATGGCTCAAAACCAGGAGGTTTTAATCCATATTGACAGTAAATGTTTTCACTGACTGGAATTCTGAGCATGGTGAAGTCATGGAATCATAAATAGTTTCAATATGTAAATATTTTGCTAGTCAGTCATTTTAGAAAAAAACAGAAACAAGCAAAAAAATAAATCGAAGATATACCTTGCCATCTCCAGCTCCAAACATACTTATATAATTGTTGACCATCTTGAACACAAATCCACGATCCATAAATGTAAAACAGCGCTGAGAAAGTGGGGAAAAAAAGCATTATCATTTTATAGCCAAAAAGAGCAGTATTTGGCCTCACTTACCTGGCTGTTCACTTAGGTCACCCATACACTTGAATGTGCAGATGAAGTTAGCCTTCAGCAGGGCAAGGAAAATCAGGGAACTGGTGAATCTGCCTCGATTTTTTCATTTACTTTCAGTAACAATAAATGGTTCAAACTTTTCATTTTTACTGTGTCTACAGACTAAAATAGGCACCACAGTGTACAGTGCACTAGAGAAAGCTTATCTAGAGGAAGTCATTCACGTATGGCACCACTCCATCACTAGAGGTGGCACATGATGGGAGTTGACCTGAGCATCTCCCTCAGCAACAGGGCAATGACTTGTGAGGAATCAGTCCAGCCACGATACTCATTGTCTGAGCTGTGTTCTCTCTCTGGGACCAAGTACAACACTACTATTACAAGCTCTTCCTGGCTGATGGGACTAAATACTGACAGAAGGTGTAAAGGTTTTTGAGGGCCCTGGTTCTACAATTACTGACATTTTTTCCTTGCAGAGTCAGCCTACCAGATAGAGAATGAAATGCTCAATTCCCTCCTTCTCTGCAGTTCCTGAACTCTGCAAAACTAGAAAATCCCTGAGCCTTCTGCCACACACATTCAAACATGGTTCCTCGATTAGGAATAATTAATCCACCCAGTCATTCAGAGCTATAACATTTAAAGAAAAAACACCAGCTCAACTCTAACTACAGTTTCATTCCTTACCAAACTTTTTACCCATTTGAATGTAATGTAAGAATCTGCAAAAGCTGAAAACTTCAACTCTTTCAGAGCATACACAGAAAGGAACTACAATTGCTTTAAAGCAGACTTACATGAGGCTTTTTACAATCTCAAAGCCTAAGGCCATAGAAAATGGAACAATCCAACACTGAACTTGGAAGCTGAGCCATCATTTACTCAGAAATGGTTTTAATCCCTTTGACTGGACCAGAATAGTCTCTAGTTTGCATTAAGTATGGGGAAATAAGTGCATATGCTGTAATGACAGAACATCTCACCTTGAGAAACTTGGCAGTGCTGTAGTTTGCATTCCTGGTTTCTTCCAGATCATCTTTGTACTTCCAAACAACATGGTCTGCTAAGATCATCACAAGTGTATCCAGCTCAGCTTGAAATGATTCTGGAAACCTCCGAGTTCGAGAAACCTAAGCAGGGAATAGATCATCAACTTGAGAGTGTATGATGCTGCACATTAAACCTGAAAATACATTCAGACCAAGAATAAAGACAACAAAGCACAGGCCATTCAACATAGGAGAAAAATATTCCTAGAATCCCATGGATCTATTCTGAGAATAAACCCCAAACAGAAGAATTTGGTCCATTGGAAAGTGGGAAATCTATCCTCAGCTCCTGTACAATTGAGAATAGGTTTGAGCCTAGCAGGTAATATAATTTTTTTTTTTAGGTAAACCAAATATTTTACAAAAACAGCATTTATTTTATTGACCAGTCAAGAAGAAAAGTTCAAATATGTATATTTGCAAGGATTCTGCATTTTATATTTTCCCTAAGAGATGAATTTCCTACTTGATGAGATTATGTATATACTTACTTTTGTTTTGTTTGTATCAACCAAGTGCTGTGCCATTGATTTTAAGATAACTGCAAAGAAGAACCAGGAATGCTGTTCAAAAGAAGGAAAATAGTGAAAGAAAAATGATTACTTGAATAAATATTTTATGATGCATTACCATTGCTTACAGATGGATTGCATGTCTCAGTAATGCACAATGATAAAAACTATGTGACAAGTAAATTTAAAAATCAAAGTGTCATATATTTGAGTAACACTGGATTATGTCCTTAAGAGAGCTGAAGCCATCAGCATTTTGTCATGGTGGCTTTGAGCAACAAGGAGCCCCCAGCACCACTCCTACAATCTTCCCATTCCTACTCAGCACTTCTTCATGGCTTATTTGCAGGTAACTGGCACAAAGTTACCTGGCACAAAGGTGTCATGCAGAGAATCTCAGAGAATAAACTCCTTTGTTAGTTTCAGCAGACTGGAATTTGGCACAGAATCAGATGGTACTTGTTTAAAACACGAACAGTGTAGTTCTTCAAATATCATTTGTAATAGGGAATAGGTAGGATACAGATATTTGTATCCTCAGATATGTGAGACAAATACACTCAGTAAGCTTACAAATTGCAAAAAAACCCCAACCACCCCAAAACAAACCCAATCACAAGTACTTTTGGATGGCCCAGGTTTCCTGCAGGCCAGCATTTCTGCTTTTTCAGCCCACTTTTTGCTACTGCAGTGGCTCAGCACAGGAAATCAGAACTGGTTCTTTTTAAACAAGTGAGCATATTTTTGCCACTGGGAATTCCTGAGCTGGACTGGATAACTCCTGTACCATAACTGAGAGGCTCAGTGATGGGCCTTACACATGTGTGAATTTCTGAGACCTGGTTTGATATGAGAGACCTCAGGAAACCTCAATCATTCTATTTTGGTAACTGTTAATCAAAGGTGATTAGGAGAGGAAATCAGATGTAAACGTCATACTACAGATGAATATTTTCCCTGCATCTTCCAAATTAAAAATTAAAACAAAGCATCCTGAGAGTAATTGCCCACAACATATTGTGTAAGAATTAGGTTTCCAACTCTGAGCTGTAACAGACAGGAGGAACTTTTATTATGCAAACCACTTTCTGAGAAATGTGTTAGGCTGAGAACCTGCAGCAGGTCTGCTAAGTCTACTGTTAAATCACTGCAGGATGTGATTTGCACAAAGCTCATACAGGGAAAGGGGAGAGGAGAGAGAGATGAGACAAGTGAGTTTCAGGCAGAAGACCAGTAGTAAAACTATAAATGTGCTAATTCAAGCTATCATTCACCTTTAAAACCTGTTTCACTGTTACTTGTTCATTTGACTTCAGAAGACCAGTCATATTCTTGGAAAGCTCCTCATGGACAGTTCTTCCATCAAATGATTTGGTCCTGAACACATACTGAAGAAGAAAGGAAAAATGAAAATTATCAAAATGTGCATTACAACAAATATAAAAGTTAGTTTCCTCGCTACAGTCACACAGTCACTAGTGGCAGAAAATTATGATGTAAATGCAGGAAAGGCTACAAACAAGTACAATTAATAAATAGGACAAAAATGCACAAAACCACCAAACCCCTCCACCTCCCAGTAGTTAACATTACAACAGCAACCATACCGTCACATAAGAATTGATGCAGTTGTCTAATTGTTCTTCATGGCACTTAGCAACAATGTTGGTAAGAACTCTGCAAGATAAAAAAAGAAAAAAAAATGAGCTGTTTTGTGTCATAAGGCAGAGAAAGTCCACCTGGTGCATCACTTTGTCCTGTTACTGTATGCTCATGTAAAAGAGTCCATGAGAGATGTGATCCAAATGATGAAAAGTATGTACAGAAACTGTCTACTGGGAAAAAAAGATCAGTCATTCCTTGGGCCCTCCACTTGCATGGATTGTGCTGTTTTATATGCATTGGCTGAACAAAATGCACCCAATTTTAAGGATAATGTCATCACAACAAAAGAAAATGTTAACCAACTAAAGCTTATACAGACCTTCGATACTTAGGAATAATAAAAATTAGAATATGTTGGTGAAACAGAGAGGCAAGAGCACCTTTCTCCGGGAATGCTACTTGTTAGGTTCTTTCAGATCTTTTTAATACTGTAAATTCTCTGATACTTTGCATATGATGTCACTGTTCTTCAATGCCTGGGCTGAAGCCTGAGCAGGCCCCTCTCCTGCACTGTTTGCCCATCTCCTTGGACCCAGTTCCAGCACAAGATGCTGAGCAAAGCATCCTCTTGTTACTGCATAGCAGGGAGAGGCTGGACACTAGGTGTGACCATAGATGCTTTGAGCATCTGCAGATCAGCTTGGGAATCAGCAACAGGGAAGAAAATTGCCTGGATCATGCCAGCACTCACTCTCAAAACCTGAGCTCCTACTAACAGCAGACATGGCACTACTTGAGACCAAGTACTTCAGCAAAGTTTCCTCTTCAATTTGTACCCAGGCCATCTTTGTTTGACGTCATCCTGCTTCAGAAAACACAAGTCTGGGCGAGAAGTCTTTACTCGACCATAATTTCCTTTTGATTATTGGGATCTCATTTTTTCAGGGTACTTAATATAGAAAAGACTCTTTTATAATCTAATTTTTATGTTAAAGGGGTGGCTAGGAAACAGTTCATAATACTCAAATGTCAAATATTAATGAACCATATCTCAAATTGAGGGATATGCATAGTGACTAAAATAGATTATTAATATGCCTGACTGTGGTCCACATACAAATACCCCTTTTGACTAGCTTCGTGATTTGAGTGATTCCTGACAATTATTATTGGAATCAAAAGCTTTATAATTCTCTTTAAGTCAGTATTTTTAATATATCTAATTTCTTGCTGTTAGTAGGAGAAATAAAACTTGTAGCAAAACAAAAAAGCTATGACAGGATTAACTGTGTCCATTTCAATCCTTCAGCCTTTATTCTGCTTTGAAACTGAAATGAGTTCTGGCAAAGATGTGACAGAAAAATGATGACGCGACTGGGCCCCCAGACAAGTAAATAACCATGAGAGTATGAAAGGAATAATGTTTTCTGCCCAACACGTAAGCCAATCTATGCTCTCATTTTGTTGTTGCTGCTTTTAATAAGTTCAACACAAGCTGCTTCAAGCTATTCAGAACAAAACACATTGTGGGTATATATATAGGACACGTCAATGAATGACACACAGAGCACACATACATATTGCCATTGACATCAGTCCTACCAGCACAAAACCCACCACACATGCAAGAAAGAAACATTGAGAATACTTCCTTTTTTTTTTTTTTTTTTTTTTTTTTTTTTTCAGGCCACATGGGTATATAATCAAAATCTGAAGCATGAAAAAATTAACATCATTCCATTTTTCCACCTAATCTTTAAAACTACAGTTTAAACAGCTGCTCCTTCTACAGCACTTTCCTAGTCAGTTAACTGACGTTGAAACTGTAGCCTGGGACAAAAATCTTCATTCTCTCTAGCCTGAATATCAGTTGATTTGTTGGCCACAAAGGGGGCCCAACAAAGGTCTGATGGCCTCTCTCCCTTGAAAACAGTGTGCAGTGATGAAATAACACACATTTACCAGGAAAGGTTCTTTTAATCCTAGTACCCAGCTGTTGTTAAACTGCACTTTGCCCTGAAAAATGCCACAATCCTTTGATAAAGCACATTGAAACTCTAGCTTTTCAAGGCTAAGATGGGGAATTCTGCTTCCTTGTTCCTTTAAGTTTTCCTAATTAATCTTTCTTTAGGAACTAATTCTGAACTACAGTCTGAGGAAGAAAATAAAGTATACTGACAGCAGATTAGTCTAACGCTATTGCAGGGACAGTTGTAATTTTTTCCTATTAGTAGTATTGTAGTCCCCATGTTTACCTACTGGCAGAAGAACAACCAAAACACCACTATGGCCAAAAGTAAATGCAATGCAACTTTCTGCCCTCCTGCAGAGACCAATAATAATCTCTCTAGTATTTTTTTTCCCACTACCCTGATTAACAGCATCAATAAAGACAATTTCATTATGTTAGGGGTGAGAGGCTCAGCAAATCATTCCAGTTGTTTGCCCACTCACTGGAAAATGCTTCTATTGCTTTTCAGTTATCGCTGATATATTCTAATTAAAAAAATGCCCTGGAACAGTGTGACCTCGTTGTTTTGACTCTGCATTGGATGCAGCAATAAGCTAAGCTTTTTCTGTGCTGAATGCCACATCCTCAGAACCAAACATAAAGCAAAGTTGAAAACCAGCTTTGTCAGGAAGCACTTAGCTCCTTAGAAACAAGACCTTTACCTACAATTGCCTCTGGGTAGAGAGATGTGTCCACCATGGTCAAGGATTTCCTGGCTGGTATCACAGTCAGCCACATGATACCACGTTGTTCCATGCATTATTTGCAGAGCCCTGTGTTAAGAGGCAAGCAGGCATTCTCACCTACTGAAGTCTAAATGTCATAGAGCAGCTGTAATTGGACTGCCATCTACATTTACAATCTTGAGTGAAGAAATAAATATTCAGATACCTGGTCACAGCTGTTGTAACTTCATCATCACTGTTCTGTACCAAAACCCGGAAGAGCTGATTCAGAACTATAGGAAGAAAATTCATAATTACATGGATCTTCTCAATCCTCAGCAAATTCTGTAAAGGATATAAGAAAGAAAGTGAGAGACTTCCAATACAAGCAATGAAAGCTGACAACTGCCATGAAGCTTTCCTGCTTTGGCAGGTAAAATGCAGTGCATGCACTGGTGTCACAGTAGTAGGAAAACAGGTCAACTAAGTTTAGAACTGGTTCCCCATGGACTTTGTTTTAAATACGATCATCAATGCAGCTGTAAGTATTGCCCAAATTTCAGAATTCTATTATTTTTTTCTACCCTGACTTAAGGGCATAAAAAGAGAAGAGAGAAACCCAAACCAGTTTTCTTATTTCACTAAGGATACATATCTAAGGGCAATAAAAGAAGCTAATTACTATTTTCAACACATGCATTTCCTATTTTCTTGAAAACACTTTTTTTTTTTTAATGCAGAGATCTGATAATCTGAACTTGTTGTGGTTAAGATACTTTTGTTAAAAGCACAGTGGTAAAAAGTAGTATTAACACGCTAACTTGACTGGACTGACATTATATTATCTTCTCTCTTCAAGAAAGATATTGAGCTTTTAATTAAAAAAAACCCCAAACCCTCCTTTGAATTTCTTCTAGGTTTTTATTTCAGTCATTTTCAAATCATTCTAGAATTTCTAACAAAGGTATTAGTGATTTATAAATAAAAGCAAAATACTCTGGGGAAGATTACTTAGTCACTGATTATATTGTACAGTTGATCCCTTTTTGCATACAACATTGTCTGTTTTCTAACAAAATTACTGAAATTAGGTAAACTGCAAACAGCAAATAAAGAACAGTGCAATTCAGGTAGTTTAGGTAACCAGCTTACTGTCCAGAAAGTTGTAAAGCTTTTGTGGATTCCTAAACTTTGCCTAATATGTTCAATGGCTTCCCAGAAATTAATTAAGGACTTCATTCTGTAGATCTATAACCTCTAAATAACACTGATGCTTTGATTTGTGAACATGCCCCTTAATAATTTCTTTACATCAAGACAGTATTTGAAACCAAAGCCACTCCTTTCAGGTCTACCTGCATCCACCAACAAAAGTAGTGGCCACCCTTATGGATTTGCCCAGAGAATGACCATGATTTATCGGAATTTATTCTTTATTAATTAAAGCAAAAATCTCTTCCCAAAAAGCTTGTATCTGATTAAGGTACACTCAAACAGGAAAATATGAACAATGAAGGAAAGGGGGAAAGCACCTACATGATGGTAACATCTAAACCCCAAAATACCTATTAAATTTTACAGACTGCTAAAGGGAAATATAAAAAAAATGTATATGTATGATGCTTCAGAGTCACAGTTCAGAATGTCACATCTACCATTCAGTTTTCTTGCTTATCTGCCTGGTAATGTTCTGTAAGCATATTGGAGAGCAAGAACTCTGAATTCCAGAGAATCATGGCCTTACTTTTACATGCTGCTTTTCTAATTTGTTTGTCATACTCCTGCCTTCTCACAGCTTTTGACCTCTATTGAATACAGACACATTTTAAGCAGCTCTTGCTTCTTTGCTTCATCTTTGCAGAAAGGGTATGTTCCTTCTGATCTCAGAATTTGACAGGCAACAAGAACCCTTGATTTCTACACACGAAATACCCTGAGCAGCGCTTTGGACAGCATCCAGGTTTTTAGAGGAGGTAAGGATAGAATTTATTTAAGGCAAGAGAGGATTAGCAGGAATATTGCAGCTCTACAGGCTACAACTTCTTTTCCCATTCATTCCTAGAGCAACATTACATTATCCTTTAACAGGATCTGAGGTTTGGCATAGGCTGGATTATCAAAGCTGATGGGGCAGATGCAGCCATGCTCTCAAAGAGAACGAATGGGAGGCAGCTCTGTGATCAGAAATGCATCTGTCACATCAAATACATCAAACCAGAGCTGTCACGGATCCACTGCCTCCTGAGGAGCCTGTGACATGTTTAGAACTGTGCAGTGATGGATGAGTCGAGAGAAAGCCCTAAATACAACTGTATTGATGCACTTGATGCTAACAGGTTACTTTACCTTACAAGAATAGACAAAGCTTGAGGTAAGAGGCTGAGATAGATCCTTTTCCCTTTCCTGGCACTGATGGAAAAAGTTATTCAGGTATGGATCCTAAAATGATAAACATTCACATCAATGTGTATTATAGCAAAGATTGGAATTCAGCACCAGAAAGTGATTACAGCAATCATCTGTAATACCCATGAACAACACACCCATGTCCCCACAACCCTAGAAGTGAGGCACTGAAAGTAAATCAACTTATTTAGTCCAACCCATTGCCCAGCACAGCTAGCTATATACAACTTGTTTCTAGGTGCTTTGACCACTCTTTTTTCGGTATTGTGAGTGATTATTTTTTTCCTTACAATTAAAGGGATTCCAAAGGCCAGAATCTTTTTTCTTTCTGGTGCTCACAATGTATTTTCTTGCTATTCAAACTGATATTCCACAATTTTTCTGTTGGTATGACCTTAAACAATTTTTATTTTTCCTTAAACTGTGTATTCTGTCATTGGCATCTCACCCTTCTACATTGAAATAATCTTTAAATGTTAAAGAAACAAATTCATACAAGATTTTAAAACACCTTTCAGACATTCCTTGCCACTTTTTATTTGTAAGCAGATAACAGAGCTAAGAGGAAGGTTGGCTTACCTGAGTATTTACTGTTGATACAACAAAAGTAGAGACTTTGAAAAGTGGTTTCCCACTATCTACCCATTTTACATCACAGCCGATCTGCTATTAAAACAAAACCAAAAATAACATTTTCCCACCTATTTCCTACTTATTCAAGTTTGCATCAACTTCTCAGTGCATCGCTTTGCACACGAGTGTGCACGAACTGTACTGGCTACTGTGCTTTCACAAACAAAGAATTACTGCAATACAAACCCACTTTTTAACACAAGCCCAATGCTATCACTCAAGAGACCAGCTCACTGCCCCACCCTGTCCTCATGACAATAAGTAAAACAAACACAAGGAAGCAGAGATATTTCAAGCTGGGCAGGATCAGCGGGAAAATATGATATCACACCACAAAACCAGAGAATGAATCATAATTGTGGATCACATCAGCCAGAGAATGAATGTCATAGGGCCTGAGTTTGGGAAGAGAGTTCTTTTTGACCACTCTGATTCACACTTGGGAGAAATTAGGTATAATACTGTAGAATACATAGTTATAAAATACACTTTTCCCATATAGACCTGTGAATCAGCAATATATGCCACTCAGTCCAGTGCTGCATATATTAGCTCCTATACTCGAAGATATGCAAATGAATATTCTAAAATGGGTACCCTATTTACTGTTTACACTTCCCAGTAAATGCAAATGGAAATGCGATCTCATGTAAAACATGTGAAAATAAATGCTCTGCACCATTTGAATAATAAGGAAGGATGAATTAATACCTTTCCACTAGCTGGTTCTTGAAGGCTCAAGTAATTGGGAGGCAGACTGCTTGCCACTGGCACGCTGTGTTCTTGGGAAGCTAACTGGGCATCTTTCAACAAAGGAAGCCAAGCATATCCCACTGTGCACAAGAACAAATAAATATGACTCTTTGGAAAAAACCCGAGCTTCTAAAGTTCAAAGGAAGAAAATAATATACAGCCAAAATCCTTATTTGAATGTAAATAATTTATATTTATAATTGAAAGTAATTCTACTACAGGTACCTGGTGTTTCCAGAGCCTCTTTCTTTTTGGCATTAGCTTTTGCATTTATGTCACAGGTGACATGATAAAATGAAAACAGAATGTGGTGTTTCTTATGGAGTTGAGTGGGAAGTTCAATTTTCACCTGAAATGTAAAATGTTACACCTCACTTTAGTTTAAAAATCGATTAAACCAGGCATCAGAGATGGGCTAAATGAGTGACATCTCCCTCAATGCAGAGGTCTAAGTACAGCCTGCCTTTACTGGGTAATGTTTGTCCTATGATAAAAAACACTCTCTTAAGGAAATTGTTTAGGATGATCATCTATCACTTTTACTTGAAACAGCTTTTTTCCACTTTGTCTTGTGGATGAATATTTTCATTTATGATGAAAGAGTGTAAGATGAAAGAGGACAGAACTAAAGAGTGATGGGCTCTGCTTAGAAGCGACCACTTGCCCTCCAGCAGCCATAAATAGCCATCACCATGCTCATATTTTCAGGAGGACCAAAATAAAATGACATCTGTGCTATTCTTCCATCATCATTTCATGGCAAAGACCAAGTAGTAAAGGCTGACAAGAAAATAAACTTTTATTTATGATTTCTGGTTAGTTTTGAACCCTGTATGCATCCCAGGGTTCATCCCAGGTATGAATTTCTACCTACTAGAGTTGAGGAATTATTAATCTATTTGAAAAAAAATACAAAGTAATCAAAACATGTTACCATAGGAACTAATAAAAATGACCCTTTGCCCTTGTGAGCTATGATGAAGCTTAACCAAACTAAAGGGTTAGAAACTGTTGATAAATGCTCCCACTGTTGAATCAGCTTATGGGTAAGAATCTAATACCATAAACATACACCTGAGATGGGCACTCAGACATGGAGATCAAGACAACTTTCTTCTTAACATACTACATTCTTTTAAAGACTGAACTTGCTTTACTAGGGACATCTAGGACAGGTGCACATCTCTTCCAGCCAAACTGGCTATTAACATCTTAATTCAGCTCTTGAGACGAAACTAATCTGCCCAAACCAAAGGCTCACCAGCACCACATGAAGGACACTTTCAGATGTGTTAAACTCCATGACACATCTTGCAAAGGATTTGCAAGGAGTTCAAGATCTTGAAAATGTAGTGCTTTAAGTTTCACTCAGTTCCTAAACATGAATCTTATAACTGATGCTTCACATGTAGTTGACGTTACCTGCTGATCTTGGGTCTGTCATTTTATTGAAGTAAAGTTTTACTGAAAAGGCAAGTTTTTTTCCAAGAAAAATTTGAAAAAAGCTGGCTATCAACACTATGCTGTTTGCCAGTCTTATCACTACACATAAATCAGAAGTGGAAAATCCAGGACAGAAAGATAACATTCACAGGCCATCAAACACACTAGTCACTGAAAGGGTGAAATTAAGTTCACCTGTAGAAAGCCTGGGGAATCAATACTTGGTGTTGGTGAAACATAAAGGTGCATGTGTGACTAACATTTGGCAAAGGCCAAGATATGAACTCTATTCTCTAGCTCTACCCTCAAAAGCACCAGCTAAATGACTTGCTGTAGCCGTTACATGTCACTGTACGTTCTGTTCAGACCACTGGATCAACAAAAATGCCCCAATGCAGATCTTATATCTCAGAGAGGGATTTGTTCTGACACTTGGCTCCACACTTCATCATAATGTTTACTGTTTCCATTAAATTCAGAGATGCAGCTGGACCCTTAATGCAATCCAGACGTGCATTTTAGAGAGCTGGACTGTTCCTAATTAATTCTACAGCATCTTAACTGTACTCAGAACATCTTACAAAAGGAATGATTCACTGAGTTGATTCAAGAAAAGAAAACAAAACATGAGACTGCATGTCAATCCACATAACACAGGCCCATCCACATACACAAGCAGTTGTAACAGAAGCATTCTTTACAGATATTTTTCTGTCTCATTGGCAAACATGAGGACTGGCAGACATTTAATGAAAGGAAAAGCAGACTGACCTCATCATAGAAATCAGGATTCTGGGAATGATGTAGCACAGCGGTGTAGGATGATGTTGTAAATAATGGTCCACCTGGCTTCCCATAAATGCACTGATAAAAGGAACATGCTTTAATTACATTTTGAAGATACTAGTCTTGGTATATCTAATATGCATGTACATTGAAAACAATGTCATGAAAAATTGATCACTACTTTGATCAAATATTAAAAGGAATGTTTTAAGTGATCAAACCTGGACTTTGTATACACACTTCCAGTAAAAGTCCATTGATTCTGTGAAAATTACTCTATGCTCAATTAAGCAATGCAGACACATTAGACTTCTTCCTCGCTGTTATCAGAGTTTTCTGCAAAAACCTTTACAAAAGCTATTTCATGTTTTTGTAGTTCAAAACATAATACAGTGCCTTTACTGACTTTTCAATGTTACAAAAGCTATCCCAGTTAACAACCTCCTTTCTGGCAGAGTCTGTCTGGAGCCTCTGGATTACTCAGTCATGGCAATTTTATTTATTGGTGGGGAAACTAGACCACAACTATACTATGCAATAGCCCTTGGGCAATAACAAAAGTTAAGAATTAAGTCTAAAGTCCTTCTAATTTTGAGCTTCACTCTTTTCAATCAAGTGTCCTGAGCTCAGTGAGAAATGTTTGATAAATGCTAAACTCCAGAATAAGCAAGCTGCACGGTAAAAAAAGGTTCAGTTTTTTAATATCATCTTCTTTGCCCTCCACCAGTCAGAAAGCTGGCACTGCAAGGTGTCACTGTAAGCTGGAATCCCCATGTCAAGCTGTGATCTAGTAGAACCACACTACAGATGTAGAGGGATGTACGACAACATTCACTCTTTGTGTCAGTCAGTATAGCCCTTATTCCTGGGTTTTATAAGTAACGTCCTCAGAAACAGCATCCTCTGAACATATTCTTGTTGTAGCTCACCTTCAGTGGCTTTGCTCCTTCTTCATCAGAACTTTTAAATTCAATGCACACTGTTATATTCCTTGCCTGCAAAGACAGGAATGCATTAAAGATTAGATCAGAAATGGGATACCCATAAAAGCTCAGGCAAACTACAGGGGTGAAATTAGGTCTTTTCAAAATCTAGGATAAACATGCAGATGGTGATCAATATTTATAATGCCTTTAAGTCACAGTGGTGTCACTAGAAATAATATTTCCAAGAACCGGCAAAATGCAAGCCAGACCTCAAAATGACTGTGTAGAAGCAGATTATTAAGTGACCAGCACTGTGTCTCATCCTTAGTTAGTTTTCAACCACCATGAAAATATAAGTAGTACTCAGGTTTCACTTAAGAACTACAAATATTAGCCAGATTAATTTTATCTGCACACATTATTTTGTTAAAATAAAGCACTTCTGAAAATTGTGGAAAAGGTATTACCATATGATCTCTCTTTGAATCACTGATACAATTTAAAATTAACCCAGATTCAATTAATTAAAATTGTACTGTGTTTTATGATTGCAAAAACTGAAAAAGATGAAAAGCCAAGTGAGTGAAATCACTATTTTCTCCATGTTTATTACTCCTTCATTCTAGCAAAAGCTCATGCAGTACCCCACTACCCACTGTTGGCCTGAATTAGTCACATACTGTACCTTGTTGAAGTGTTTTTGGCTATCATACTTGAGGTGTTTTGGATATATGTATATTTGGTTCTTGTACACTCTGTAAGGTCGAGAATATTTTGTTGATTCCTGCACAAACTCCTCAACTTCCACTGTAGGTTGATGCTCCTTTATATTATGAAATGGTTTGATTGGAATAAAGGATGAAGTTACACAGTCTTCAAAAGAACAGAAAAGAGAACCATCACATATTATGTTTGTTTTTACAGTCTTACTACTAAGAATAAGTAATATTGATATAGAACATGCAAAATCCTGCCTTAACTTGCAAGGAATGAGTAATGATGAGATGCAACAGGTCAAATCACTACTTAAATTTAAATGTTATCTCAGAACAATTGAAATCTATCATCCTTAAATGGTTTATCTCACTTGAGGTAAGCAGTACAGCGTTGGAAACCTCTTTTGACACACACAGCATTTGATGACATTTAATGGCATAACAGTCCCACTGGTATATGAACAGTTTCAACAGAATACACTGAAGTGATGCTGCTTCTAATCAATTTTATAGCTCAAGATCTCATTTAAGTTTCTCTATTATCTAATAACATAGTAAATAAAAAGAAGAAACAAGTAGTGCAAGAGCATATTAAATATATTATGCAATTGGGATAACTGAAATCAGACCAAGAAACAGAAGATGAAAATAAGCACCCTGTCATTCAGACTCGGAGAGACTGAAACACTCTCTTTGCCTCTGTCAGTGAGACATTTAACTTCAGGGAGAACTCAAGGGCTGCTTGAGCAAAAGCAGCTGAGAGGGGTCACCAACTTAGGGCTGTCCTGAGGTGTTGTTGGAAAAAGCCATTTGATAGTCCTGCATACAAATTCCTTCCTCAAACCCTATTTTACTTCCTTCTGTCAAATTTGACTTCCTTCTAAACTAGCACGGGAGGAAATTGCCAGTTTCAGGATAATGCAGGCACTCTGCAGCCCAAGCAGGCTGGGGAGAAGCGGCTCTATGCCATCTAGAGCTGCGTGGTTTCTCTTTCCTCTCTTTTACAGACACTGAAAACTGGGAATACCTGGCAGGATACAAAATAAAACAAAGAATGGTGTACTTAAATGAAAACAAATCAAGAATACTCCCCTGCATACATTTTTCTACTCAACAGGCACTCCTACCAGTCCTGTCTTGAGGCAGCAAATATATATGGAAAGCCTATGACAATGTCCTGTTTAATTAAAATAATTAATTTTAAAGTGGAATCATACTTGGATGTTCCAAAGGAACACAATCAACTGCAATCTCCAAACAGCCAGGTATAGTCTGTATTTTGCTAATCTTCTCTGCTCTGCAATGACAGAAATGAAAACATTTTTGAAAATTAGAACAATGGAGATGAGACCCATCATAGAAATTAATCTAAAATGAAAAACAGACCCTGTTTTAATATATAAATATATATTAAACACATTTTACGTACATCTGTTGGCTATTAAATTAAAATCAAATGGAACAGCAGAAAAGAAATATGTTTTGCGGTTTTCTTTTCCTTGTTCTCATTCCCACCTTCTCTTTGCAAGCAATATTACTTTGCAGAAGAGGAAGAAACGAGTGAACCAAACCTTATAGAATTAACTCACCTACTTTTTCTTTCTAAAATCTGAATCAAATGTTCCCTAAAAGGATTTCAATGAGCACTGGGATGAGATGAGTCCACAGCAACATGGCTTCTGCAAGTGCCATGCTGAAAAGGGACCAAGATGTATTCCTTGTGCCCAAGCAATCTGAGAAGTGCCAAAACCATGATGCTAAATTTCTCTTATTAGGTGATGTTTTACAGAGACAAACACTGCAGTGGTGACTACTAAGGGCAGTGAGAATTTCAGTAAAGTTTCCTGACCAGTAACAGTAAGATGACATGGCAAGTTGTGGGCTTGATCCATTCCCTGTAGCTGATGTTCAATCTTTCTGTGACCTTTTTTATACAAATGGAACAGAAGATATTTAGATTAATTCAGTTTTAGGCCCATTTAGAGTAGAAGGGACAAGAAGAAATTCATGGTTCAATTCTCATGTCACTTATCCAGTAAAAATATGGGGTCTGCTCTAGGATTAACCTGATTTATACCTGTGTGGAAGACTATCCAGCCAAACTGCTGTTCATTGATTTACACACTGTCAAACATTTGGAGATGCTTTTCCTTTCAATGCCCACTTTTCAGTTTGTCATGGAGACTCAAAAAACAAAAGCAAGGAGTGGGGAAACATATAAAGAATGTTTTTAATTTCTCTCTTTCTCCTTTTTATTATTTTCTTCATTTTTTCTTTTTTTCCCTGAGATAACATTCCCTTGTTGGTTACTTCACCTGTATATCCCCTGACAGAAGCTAATTTAAGGAAACACTATCTTTAGGTTATAATAACATTTATTAATGTGCTAAATGACATTTCAGTTTTCCTGGAAAGTCCAACCTAAAGCACCTTTTGGCAGGTAATAGCCTAATGTGAAAAACACTAATTTAATATAATTTAATATTGCCAGTTTGGCACTCTGTGTTAAATGAAGAAAAAAAAACCAGTGAAAATTATTCTGCACTGCTTTATAAAGCTTTTATTCTTTTTCAAAGCAAGTTAAACATTTTTCCTTACCTTCTGTATTCTGCTATTAGTTTCATCAAATCTTCCATGGAAATCTTATTACTTTCTTGCCTGAATAAAGGTGAGAATCGGGAGTCTCTGTCAACATTTCCCTGATTATCTTTAAATACTGGTCTATAAAGAAAGAAAAATGACATGTTCATAAGCACTCACCCATATGATGCACATTTGAAACTATCATGTAATCTTTTAACAAGGTTATGACATAAATTGTTACACAAATTCAAGGGCTCCCTGCAGATCTTCACACAAGGACGACCTACTGAGCTGTATATTTGCAGGAGCACAGACAATTTCAGCTTACTTCCATGTGCAGTCCCAGCCCTGCAAAGACTTGAGACCTGGTTTGATCTCACGTGATGCAGACAGTCCCCACTGACCCCAGTGCAGTGGCAGTGCTCACAGCCAGGAGTCGCTGGGGTTTAGTGCTGGCACAGACCACCATTTAGCTCCACATCCACCACTTTTCCCCCCTCTTCTGTAGCTTAGTCCCACCTGGGAAAGCTGGAAGCGCACAGCTCCTCACTGGAGGCAGCTCTCTGCTCCCAACTACCTCCACGGGCCTGGCTGCAAGGCTGTCATCTCCAGCCCAGAGAGACCAGCTCCTGCTGAGAGTCATGACCCTGCACCTGATGGCACCTCACCATCTTGCTCACCCATCAAGGACATGACTCTTCACTTCAACAAAGAGCCTGACTCCTCATTTCTAAGAAGAATTTTGAAGAATTCATTACCTCAATAGGTAGTTTCATCCAAGAAGTTATCACCCAAGGAAAATCATTACAATTTTAAATAAGAGAAATCATAGCAAGCTGTCAAATCCCAACCACTATATCTTACCACATAAAGAAATGCTTTTGCGGAACCAGATTAGAGACCTCAATGAATGTTCCTATATTCTGTCCTGTGCCCTCCAGGAGCAAGACACCAACTCATTGAAGCTTAGATTTTCTTCACAAAACAGGACTGTGGAGCACCAACTAAATTTTTGGTGAACAAGCTACAAAGTGCCAAATGAAGTGTTACAAATCTATAACTGAGAACAATAAATATTAACTGTTGTGTGCACAGGAAAACATTGCCAGATATTTCCATTCCTTCTCATTGACACTTTCAGGATTTAATTAAGACATTCCAGTGCCCTTTGTATATCCCCAAGTATCACACATGCTGGCTGGACTGGATAATGTAACAGCTATCCAATTAATGAATCTTGGATTCAACTGCAGTATGAAAAAACATTGCTTAACAAAAGTAAAATGTTCTTGACACTAAGTGCTGTTCTGTGAATCATTTGGCCAATCTTGCTTCCTTAATTTACTTCTCTGTTCCACAGCCAGTGAGAAGAAGAATTGATGCCAGGACAAATTATTGCCAGATGCAAAATAACAGAGCAAGCCTTTGGAAGAGGATCCCAACTATAAGTATAAATGCACTGTATCTTAATTGAGAGAAGCACCCATATTTCATTTCTTTGCAACTGTAAAGAATAATCAACTCTCATTGATCAGATTTTTGCCTCCAGCTATTAGAAGGAATAAGGCCCACACCAACATGCTGTGTCAAAGATCTTAAGTTATTAATGAGAAACCAGACCTAACTTCTGGCAGCCACCACTTACTTTATAAATCCTGTCAAACTGCTGCCAAAAAAAAAAAAAAGAAAAAAAGGGGAAACAAAAGGAAAGAAAAAAGATAAGATTTAATAATTATTACAGCATTGGTGACACTATGATATTTCTTGGACTCAGCACTGCTTCCACCTCCAGACTAACAGAGAGGACTAAAACATTCAGTGAGTGATTTCCGCTGTGCCACTGGGCTCTGCAGTGTGATGCTGAGCAAACCCAGGCTCTGCTGGAGCTTATTAACTAATTCCAGGACAGGCTCTGACACCAAGGAAACCACTGCTCAGCACAGCAGGTGTAGGGGCACTCTCCAAGGAAGAGGTGAGGATGTAAGTGTAAAGTGAAAAAGAAGCTGCAAGTAGCTCACTGTGGATCAGTGGTACTGAGCACTGCCTTTCAGGAGGCTCAAGGACACAGCTTCATGATCTTTAAGGTCTCTTCCAACCCAAGCCATTCCACAATTGTCCACTCCTCCCCTCTGGCCACACTGGTTTGGAGTCAGAAAGGCTTTACAGAGTCATTCTGCCTACAACCATTGCACTTCATCATATCTGGTATCATATGCTTTAACTCTAGAACTGCTACTCATCAGTTCAGCAGCATATTACAGCCTAAATAATGCATCCAGGACAAAAATAAGGCCATGAAACCACTACAAAATAGGGAAGTATTTCCATCTCTCAAACTTGCACACAATACTCCATTTATGTAAAGTTCTTCCTACTACACAGGCAACTTAGATGTCCACTGAAAACATAATCCTCCTTAAAAAGCTGTATTTTATGCACTCACAGAAGAGTTAGATGACTTTCTGCTGGTCAAACTGTACTGATGTCTCCATTCCCCAGGTTTGTTAAAGCTGAAGAATTGCCAGAGTAGCAAGGACTGAATGTATTACATCTGCAGCTGAATTACCACAATCCCATGTTTTGCTAGATCCTTGCATGTGGAGCAAGAGTGCTCCTTGTCACAGTGAACATACTGAAGGCTTTTGAGAATGACAACTGTCACATCAAAAAAAGGAAATGCATTAAAAACTGCTACAGTCCAGGAGTCCAATATTTGTCTAATACAGTAATGATACCTTACTGTCAGGTACTTATTTACTGTAGATATTTTAATAAGAAAATTTTCACCCAATTAAAATCTTGGAGAGATTCTAAAGGTGGTAATAGAGAGGAAAACAAATGAATAGATTACACTAAAGAAACTAAAACATCATCTTAGTACTTAAAGTGTTTATATGATTCTACTCTTCTGACATTGTTAGCTGATAGTCCACAATCCTAAAAATTCTTTGAGCACAGAAAACCTACACACTGTTCATAACTCAACACCAAAAAAATTACTTTTGAAGTAGTGGTTTATGGAAAAATTGTGGAAAAAATGCTGACCTCCAGTGTTAGACATTCAGTGTGAGATCTGCAGCTACTGGAAATCAATGCAGACTCACTGCCTTCAGCTACAACAACCTACACCAGCTGAGAACTGAATCAGCAGCTGCACAGCCCACTGAAGGATTCAAATATTAGGCTCTAAAACATGATGTTTACGAGGGTGGAGAAAGTTCGAAGGAAAAAAAAGTGTAAAAACTAATCTCAGTGAATGAAACTTCCCCCCACATCTACAATATGTATCTCAGGCACATATTTGCAAACTTTGGCAGTTCTGGCAGGCATATGAGGATCTGACACACTGTAATTCTAACACATACTGTAATTATACCTGCAAGGGAACACAGACACCAGATCCCACCACCTCCAGTGAGAAATCAGGGAAGAACCCTGAGTCATGCTTTTGAGCAATGCTAACAAACCGGTGCCACATGAGCTAATTAAGAGTTTCAGCCACATGCACAATACTCAACTGTCAAGATTTTGGCTTGCTGAATGTATACGTAAAAATCACTCTGTGGCCATCTGTAATGCTTTAAAGGAGGGAAAATTTCCACACAAAACCAGGAGTGTGGTTAATGCCAGAATGAACTAACTGGAAAACATATTTCCAAACCGGGGTTTTGCAAGTTATCACAGCCAAACCATTTTTCCCCTGTAGTGCGATAGCCTCATGTGGAAACTTCTATTTTCAAGCTGTGAAAATAGAAATAGATTTTATAGGGCCAAATTATACTTTTCTTTTACCAAAGTCAGTTCTGAGTAATCTGAATACACAAGCAGATGTAAATGAGTGCGGAATTTGAATTTTCTCAGTGCACCATAGTTTGACAGGCATTTATGGTGCTATCCACCTCACAGGGATAGCAGCAGAACTTCACTCATGTCTGTTAAATCTTCCCTTAGGCAGAGCAAATGCAGACCTGCAGCTACAGTTCTACAGGCAACTAGGGATTGACACTTGGAGAATCCTATGAAAGGAAAATGCACTTGTCTCAAAATGAGAAGAAAAACTTTCTGTATTTTATTCTTGCCAAGATTTGCTGAAGGTGTGAAAGAATGTTCTAGCCTTCTCCACATGCATGGGTGCCTAGCCAGACCCTGAACTAGTTAAAATCGTCACTGTACCTAAAGATAGCTACAGCAAGGACCGAGCTGCAGGACATATCACTGATGGTATCACCATAGACCACAGGCAGGGAGAACAGAGTTAATAAGTCGTCTCAAGTCAGTCTGGTGCCAAGACTGCACCTCTTGCCATTGTACAATAAAAGTGGCTCTGTCAACCCATCAATATGATTTTGATGAATGGTCCCTTGGCTACACAGAAGTAGTAAATATTTATGAGCATCCTTGAGTTTGCGATGACAGATCAGAACACATTATCTGCCTTTCTCTCGAGCAAGCATGCACTTACCTCTCCTATCTTACTGGATATTGACAAAAAAGTATGCCAATAAAAAATAAATGAACTCTTCAAATGGCCATACCTCAAAGCATGTTTTCCTCTTTGCCATCTAAGCACCATATCCTAAAATCATAAGCTTTCCCCCATACACGTCACTGGAATCTGTGCAACCCTGGTGCTCCATACTCCACACCAGCGGCACACAGAGCTCTCTCTAATAGTCAGGGGTGATGCTACAACGTGACTTTCTCACCTAGCACTTGCTCCTTCTTTCTCCCTACAACTTCAGGTAGCTCTCCAGCTGGCCAGCTACTGCAAGAACAGAAGCCACGGAAGAGAAGGAATGTTTTCGCTTGGCAAATGACAGCTTTTCTTTTTGTAGGGAATATAAAAAATTATACTCCCTGCTCTATGCATGGCAGAAAGAAAGGAGAGCTGTCACAGGGACACAAAGGAGTGTCTCAGTCAGGGAGCTTTCTCATCCCAGGGCAGTAGTAAGTTGAAGAAATTACAGAAGACTGAGAAGGAAAAAGGGGAGAGGGCAGAGAAAGGAATTACATGGAAATTTGAAGGGAGAACAAACCGAAAAAAAAGGCATATTTGGTAAAAGGTGATCAAAAGGCACAGAGTGCCTCAATCTTGAGGTGAGACCAGTAAGAAATTATACAGGAGGAGAGAGAGGAAGAACAAAAATCTATTATTGTCAGTACACCGACTTGCAATAAAACCCAACTGACCTGCCAAACAAGAAAATACAAGTTCTCCATAACTTACTAACCATGAAAAATGCAAGACTACCTGAACTATAATCCCTCAATGTCACCCCCAAGGCACTTCAAATCCTTGGTTAGATTTTTCTTAAAACTTGACATGCATCATAACCAGAACAGAGCTTCATACCAAGGCACCTACTTTCTGAGTGGCCACTGCAACTATATTTCAGACCATAATTATCTTTCCAGGAAATGCTTGTGAGAACTGTGACTTTGAAATCTCTTTGGTAATTTTTAGCACTCAGTGAATGTGGAGCTCACAATAAATTGGCATTCTGTCAGCTACCTTTGCTACTCCCTGGCAACTTCAATACATACCTGATGAAAAGATTCCCCCACAGTAACATTTAATGAGAAAGTAACTGACATTTAGCTGTGAGAAAAATAGGGCAATGAAATAATACAGCTGCAGGATCTTCTGGGGTCCTGGACCAGACAGAAAGCTTTGCTTAGCTTCAGGCAGAAAAAGAACAGGATAGAAGTCCAAGGACAGAATAAGCTATAAGATGCTTATAAAATTATGAAAAGAGCAAATACATACCTCACTGACCAAGCAAATGGCATGCGGTATTTCCCCAGCTTGCTGCAGAACTGCTTATTGGATTTTAACACCTTCTGTGCACACTATAAAAAAGGAAATGTGAATTGCTTCATCTGTATCATTCTAACATCTGAAATGCTGCACAGAGTATATGCTGGTACTCCTCTGCTGAAGAGGCTATAGTGTCCCTAAAATAATTTGGCCTGATACTGTCCATAACAAAGGTTCCAGGTGCACAGCAAAGACAACACTAGATGAATATGATGCTGCTGACAAATTTGTCACCACTCCTTTAGTCAGACCTGCATTACAGTTTTATTCCATTTTTCTGTGATGTACCCAATGCAGGTGCAGTGCTTGCTCTCAGAGACAAACAGGTGACTACCCCAACTTTGCCTGTGTACGACGTCCACTAGCTCCATAAAAGATTGCTGAAAAAGAATAACTCTCTGCTAAGTCATAACTGGCATAGCAATGTACCATGAATGCACTTGCATGCTGCAGACAAAATGGTCCCTCATTCATTTAGTCAATGGAACTTGGACATTTACTTTCTGAAGCGTGGGCCTCCTGGGAGCTTGTCCTGTTCAGCTGAGATTCATCAGCACAATTTGGAATGCCTTCAGCTTCCAACAGGCTGAAGCTTACAAAGAAGGAAGTGATGTTCCTGTTACATTACCTTAAAAGAATCAGGATTCTTAATGTAAGGTTCAGCACTGCTGGCAATATTTCCTGTAAGCACCTTTTCTATTTTTGCCACTAGTACGATCTCAGAATGAGGATTACTTATGGAGAAAAGAGCCTATGGATAAAAGAGAAAACAGTCATGAAGTTACAGCAAAACTGAAGAAATGAAATATTGCCAGTGCTCCCTGTTGATGGAAACAGTAAAAAACCAAATTCAGAAGGGATTATTAAGCATTATTATCTCCATATATTCAATACACCCAGACGGAAAAAAAAATCTTTGTGCTAGTGCTGAAGGAAGCTTGTGCTCCTGCAGCACCTTGCAAACAGACTGACTCAAGACAAAAAGCAGTGTGATCATGTTAGCAGTGCCTAACCTAACTGTTCCTCTTGGACAGTACTTAAAAGCTACCCTAAATCAGCCACACCTCAGGGGAATGAAAGGGAGAAGAAAAGGTAATACATAGTGTTTCAGCATTACAGCTTACAACAGTGAGAACGTGGAAGTACTTTGAGATTATTGCATCTTGGTGTAGCTTTGAGTTGTGATTTTGTTTGACTGGCTGGGAGAGGGCAGCAAATGGACCCAAAGACCACAAGAAATATGGGTGGTTTCTTCAAATGAGACACTAACTTCTATCAAAGTTTCGATTGTAAATGGTCTTAAAGTCTATACAGGGAGCTCAGAAATCAAGCATCTGTATACAAGTACCACTGACACACAAAAAGAATTTTTTTGAAAACAAGAACCACAGGTAGTATACAAAATTTCTCCAATGAAAACGAGTACTACAGAACTAAAATAAGTCACATGAGTCACTAAGTCATGTAAGTCACATATGGAATACCTGTTTTGGGTATTTCAGCCATTCTTCTGGGAACCCTTTGACCTGTGGTTCTTCCATTTCATTTGAGTCTATATTTTCAACTGTGCCATTTTCTAATGAACACGAGGAACCTGAAATCATCTGTCTGACGAGAGGATGGTTCAAATCCACATGAAAATCAGCAGAGATCTTCCTGCCATCCCTGACATCATACAGTGCCACGCTCACAAAGAAAGGCTCTACCTGGAGAAAATACCAGAACCATAATATAGTGGTAACTAAGAGGATGGGGATAAAGTCTATCTTTTAATGGGTTTCTGCAACTAGGAAAAAAAAAAAAGCAAATAAATATTATTTACAAATTATGAGATGCATTAAAAACACAGGCTCACACACATCCCTACCCGAATTAGTTTCCAACCATGTGATTTTGCCAGAACGGGTATTGACATCTTAGAAGCTCAGAGAATCAAAACCAAATGTATTTTTCACAGATAATTCATTATTAGAATAAATTAATAGAGCCCCAGAAAACACATTACAGGATTTTAAAAATGTAGATTCAGAGTCATCATAAAAGAAGGAAGAGTGAGGGTGGGCTTTCCAGGGATCGCCAGGAATGAGGCAGAAAGATGACAAATTTAAGTAGATGAAAAATGTTTACTGGTTCAACACAAAAGTGTGGGTGTATTATTCTGTGGGAAACACATGTTCCATTTTGCTAGGAAACCAAGAGCATTCAAACTGCTCTGACAATGCCCACTTATCCTATGGCATATTACCAGGGAATTCAGTCCCATGACTGAGAATAACCTCCAAAGAGCATCCATGGTTCTGACGGAATACATCAGCCTCAGAATAACACCACCTGAGCTGTCCAGAAACCAGAATCTTAGAAATTTGGAGATAAAAAGCAATGCATAGCAGGTACAATGTTTTATGCCTTTTCAGCCTCTGTACTGAATATTGCATGCCCTTGGTACAGTTATCACGACTTTATTTAAACAGTTATTCCAGCCTGCCAAAAAAAAATATTGATCACAACATGCTGAATAGGGACTCGCTGTAGAGGTCATCTTCAAATGAAAAACAAACAAGTCAACAAACAAATCAATGCTTCATATGTAATATATGAAAGTGAAGTTGCCAGGACACTCATCTCTCACAACTTTCCTGCTTCAGAGGAGAACTAACTAAAAGCTATAGACTGATATCTCTGTCTCATTTTTCCCTGTCCTTTCATCTTACAGTAAGAATAAGCAAAATTTTCTGATTTGTCCTCTTTTTAGCTGGATTTTTCCACTAGATAAAGCATCCTGTCCTTTCTATTTTGCCTTCTCTCCTGTAATTTAATCTGCTTCATTCTTGGTCTCTCTCTGAAAAACAAAAAATCCCCAGTTCGCCAGCAACTGATATTCAATTGCCTCCCTACATAAGTCTTGGCAGTTTAAACTTGTTCTTCTTACAGCAACTGCTAAGAACCCTCAACGATTTTTAATTCTCCACTGAAATGTAGCTAAAAGTCTGCAATCTAAATCAAAACATCTAATCAAAAGTTAATCAGTTTCGTTATTCATTCCAAAGGTATAGTCAGGGGAGGAGGACTGGATGCAGTATGTGTGTGTGATACAGGTTTCCTTTCCCCTTCTCTTTCCAAAATAACAAGTGCACAGAAAGAGACAAAAAAAAAAATGAAAGAAAAATCACAGGGAAATAAGAAAAGCTTACGTTGGTTGAAGGATCATTTTCATTTTCAGTAACACAGGCCTGGAGATTCAAACTGAGGGATTTGCAAGTTATCAGGATCCTCTTAGTAGGCTTTTCTTCAAATGGCTTTATCACCAAGTTTGTCCCTGGAAACTCCTTTTTCTGAGGATTCAGTGCCTGAAGTAAGTTGGCCAATTTGTTATACATCAGAAAAGACACTGTATTCCAAAACTAATTAAGCTTTTTAAAGGTCTTGACAATCACTGAAGCACCTGAAAACCTCAAGAAGTCACTGCTGGTATCTTTATACTACTATAGTAAATGAGCGTTATTTCTAATTTATAGATTAGGAAGCAAACCAAAAAGATTGCCTGAGGACATAAGCTCAGAGGCAGAATTAAGGATTAAAATTAGGTTTCTTCTAGTTTTAGAACAGACTTTTTTCTTGTTTACTTACTGTTTCTGAAACTTTAGCTCTTAATTTCTTCATATAAACACCCTCCTGTTTTCAGACTCTTAGCACCAAATTTTAGAATGAGATTTCAGACCTCCCCCCTCCTTTACCCTTACTTATATACCACACCACTATTTCAATATGATTAATATTTTTTAATAATGGTGCTACAGTTTATTGATAACAGGTTCAAGTTTGAATATATAGTGATCCCATTGTTACTTAAGCCTTCTTTTCAACCAAAATAAAATTTTCTTTTAAATTACATTCAGTCCAAGAAATAATGTTCTTTGAATCCTGACACTAAACATTATGCATACCTTCATCTGTACCTTCCCTTTGGTTTTTATATCAATTTACGTTTGCGTAGTCAAATTCCATGTAATGAATAACAGTAAGAACACTGTTCTTGTAACACTGCCAGTCTTAAAAAAGGTTCTGATCCTGTAATATTTTCAGTTTGATTTAACGCTTGCTTTAAGCTAATTCAAAGCTTAGCTTGACTGGACTGGATGACCTCCAGATGTCACTGCCACCCTCAACCATTCTCCAAGCAAGTATGTGTAGAGTCTATACGGAAATCTTTATGGACTAGAGACAGCTCCCCTCTCCCTTCAAAGCTGAAGTCCTGGGTATACCCAGCTGCTTGCTGAACTACAATCCACTCTGGTGGCTTAGCTAACCCAGATAGCTCAGACTACCTGTACTTTAAAAGTTCAAAGAATTTGAAAAAAAAATTTAAAAATCACTTACTGCTATATCAGGATCCAAAGAAAAAAGGTTTAGTCGTTCTGTATTTCGAGAAGCTTTCACTGTTTCTTCTGTTTCTGTGATGTACTGTGGTGACAGATAATAAATTAGTTTTCTGCACAAGAACAGAAATCCATAGAGTTGTTAGACTTCTAAATGAACAATCAATGTTTCACTTCTTACGACACTTCCCACTTCTGCAGCAGTTATCCCAAAGCGCCTTCAAGCACTCTTTGCTTGTGAAGCAGGGATTTTCAGGTCATGATACTTCAAAGAAATCCCAAAATAGATCAGATAAGTAATTCAAGTTCATGTATGTTCACATATGCTATCCATTGGGTAAAAGGTCAGAATGGTGGATCAGTGCACCAAAATTACTTTGGAGGTTTGAAAGTTGAAGGGAAAAAACCCCCAACAACAAGCCCCACAGAAAAACACTTGTGCCAGGAGAAGGCAGAAGGGGGAGCAGTGAAGTGTTTCCAACCTAGCTTTTCATTAAAGAGCTTCTTAGCACTGTCTACAATTATCTCATCCACATGAAGCGGTTTATGAGATCCAGAGGACAAAATGCCTCCCCTGACAGTACATGCACCTTTCAATGAAGTTGCAGAAGGCAATGACCAGTTCAGAGCTTGTTTCTTTGCCAGTCACACAGGAAATCTTCACTTTCCAAGGGCCAATCTCTTCTCAAGTACATTTAAGATGAACAATATTTCACAGATAACTGTAGGAACCAGACCCTGACTTCACAGGTCTAAATCAAACTTATCTGTGAATCACCTCTTTACATCTAGTGGAGATTTTCTCACTTAAACAAAACAATCTTTTGTTCAGAAGGAAAATTATTCCTGTCATTTGTCATATCTCTAACAATTGCAATGGGCTGTGCTATGTTTTTGAACCTTTCACAATATTAACGATCACCTATTGGCAGGCATTTTTCACCTAGGAAGCTCTTTCCACTAAACATGTAAAAAATATAACGTCTGTTACTTTTGCGAAGTCTGGGTGCAAGGTGTTCTCTGAAGAATCTGTCTCTTCCTGAGAGCAATCATAATTCACAGAAACTTCCGGAGGGTCTTGAAGAGAAGAAAAAAATACACAGATGGTTTTATAATTCTTGCTATTACCATTGGATTTAAAAGAAAAAAAGAACCTATTCTCATGCTATTTCTTTTCATTCCTTTTAGTCTCATCAGGCTAACAAATGGAAGTGATACTAATGTAAACGTCTGTCCTCCTCAACCCTATTTCCCACTGCTGCTTCCTGTAACTTAGTCTACATTTAAGCTTCCAAATAAGAGGCCTGACTCCACTCAGTGAAACATCCAACACATTCATTCATGACAAACATTCATGCCCACAACAAAGACCTTCCTCTCTCAGTCTTTTCTGATGCAACACCAAGGGTTATGTCAACTAAAAGATTTTGGATTCCCATTAAAGGGAGTGTTCAGTCATAGAGGCAGGACCTTACCTGCCCTTTGGGAATGGGAGGGATGCAGTCTGGACTCTATGAGCTGCAAATCTATGGATCCAGACAACAGCACTATAGAGCAAGCCCTGTGCTTTACTGAGCTCACCAAGGGCTGCTCTTTTTTCACTAGGTAATTCAGCCTCATATGAAATAAGTCATTACAGCCATTTAGAGCTCTTCTGCCAAGAAAGCATCATGCCTTTTGACAAGTTAACTCCATAGCACATTCCAGTTGCTTGTTACTAGGGTTTTTTTACCAGCAGAAACTTCTGTTTTCTGTTAGCCTGTGTTTTTGACCTTTTATGCACATATTTCTTCCTGTTTCATTAATATCCCCTGTGGGTGGGATTTTCAAAAGTACTTCTCTGATTCTAAAGTGCAAGACTCTTTTGCCTCCAAGTTATAAAAATGTCTTTGGCTATATGAAGAGCATCCTGTCCTTCCAAAATCAGACCTTATTATAAACATCAGGCTAAGGAGTTCAATTAGCTCTGAACTTCCCTAAGAGTCAGATGCATGTGGATTGAAAGCTTTGACTCAGCTCAGAGCACACACAGTTCAAATCTGTATTAAGGTTTCAAGTGTTTTCAGTCTTAGAGTTTCAGCTGGGGCTCATCCAAACTGAACATGGATTTATTACGTGGAGGAATGAGTTACTGCCACATGAAGAGAAGAGTATAACAGAGCATCCAATTCTTTCTTCCACAGCAAAAACATATTAATATGCAAACTCAAAAAAGCAAGAAATGAAAAGTCAATAAGCTTTCAGGGAAAAACCAATATACCACAGCTGGGATTATTATTTTTTATAATACTCCAGATTTTTAAAGAAAACAAAATGCTGGAAAGAGAAATAATCTAACCCCTCTCCAGCACAAAACTCTTTAAAACCTTCAGACTTCTAGGACAGTAAAACACAAAGTACTAGCAAGATCACTGGCAGAAAGGACTAAATTTGAAAAAGAGCTGTATATGCAAAACAGAGCCACGTTGCTCCTGCTGACTTTGTGGGGAGCAGCTTTACCTCCTCTCCAGCCTTTTGAAAATGATCTGTGGGAAGTTAGCTGACATTGTTCAGGGACTGCCAAGACTGGTATTGATTTCTGACGAAGCAGCAGGTACAGAATCCATCACAGACTCAGGCAGTTAAAATGATTCAATACTGATATCTGAAAGTTCCACTTTTTGCATTTGATTAAACAACCCCCCAACAATGCAAGAGACTATTTATTCTTACCAAGTTTCAGATCAGTGAGATCTGCGCTTTTCCTCTCCTGAATGGTTCCCTCTGGATTTATCTGCAGGATTTTGTTGAGAGTGAAAATCCAGTCATCCATATCCTGCTCATTTTCAGCTGCCAGCACAAAATATGTGAGGTCGTTCATTTTCAACTCAAAGGCATGTTTCCTAAGCCTGTTATTCTGTTGGAACAAAAGGAAAAGAAAAAATAAACTCTAGAACTAATATAAAAAGATACTGAAAAAGGCATCCATAAGGTGGATTTGTATATGGCCACTTCCTAAAAATAACATTCAAGCAAACTTCTGTGGCTTTAAAGAAAATCCAAGTAGTGCAATAGTAACACAAGTTTATGTCAATTTTTTCTTGGGTCCTTGTGCATCTGTGGCCAAACATACATCTTCTAGTTAGCCACAGAAAGGGAAGACTGGACAATACTGCAGAAGGGAATACCTCCCAAGTGGAATAATAAAAGATCTTTGAAGGCAAAGTACAGCACTGCTACACAAGTCAAAGCTGTCTAGAGAGCACAGCTCTGAAGAACAAGTCTCCTACACCTTACCAGTACACCAGACTCTCAGAAAGACAAACCAAAGTAGTGCTAAGTCATGAAAAGATTTGCTCAGTGGGAACAGGACTTTCCAGAAGATTGCAACAAGACAAATTCCTGCACATAAGAAGATTACTATGGGTACTTTCCACATCTACCTTTGTTTTAGAAGGATTTTAAAAACAACTAAGGGGATCTCAACAATTCTTTACAAAAGGCAAAAGGTGAGGTATAATACTGGTCAGTCATTGCAGTGTTTTCCTATTCAAGTACAGAACAAGAACACATGCCCAGTATACTGGGAATAGATTCAGTTTGGAGCTCTGTTCTGCATCACCGGATTTTACCTGCAGTAGATGGTTAATCCATTAATTTCTGTCATAAGAATTAACAAATACTTAGTTACTGGAACAGCTCAATAAAATTAAACAAAGTGATGGGATCTAATACAATGTGCTTCATTCTTCACATTTATCAAATCAGTGAGGCATATATCTCTTAGTCCTAAGGAAGAAGTTGCATCTTTCTCCTTGCTTAAATCTGAAAGAACATTGACATATCCTACCCCCTAATACTTCATCGAACTTTTAAAACCTCTGACTATGGACATCACTGCCACCATTTTGATTCCAGTATTCCAGAAAACTGCCACCACTTTGCTGAAAGATCTAACCTTGGAGTGATGGTGACAAATGAAACAAAATTAATAATTGGCCATTTTACTCAATTTTATTTTTCTTCATTAACAGTCTCAAATAACATGACAGTGGTTTCCTGTAATTCTGCATATTGTAACTATTTTTCAGTATGGTCCTATATCAACAAGGTTCTAAGAAGTTTATGTCAGATGGTGAGATGATAGTGATACTTTTATTTAAGAGCAACAGAGGCAAAATCTGATACTGATTAGCAGGGGAGGAGACTGAGTACTCAAGACACTGAGAATCAAGTTCCATGAACATTTTTTTCCAGCAGCAGAGATGATTTAGAAGATTCCTACCCAATCTGTTGCTAATCACTTGCTCCAGTTCTTATATTACAGGTCATGACCCAGATCAGGAATCAGTTAAGACTGAACTACTTCTTCTGGAGCTACTTGGGTCAACAGAGTCAGACAGATCTTGGCTTTTCAAAACAACCTGGGACTGTGTGTGTATATATGTGTGCCTGTGTGTTATTTTTCCGTTCTGCTACTGGAAATTCTCTTAATAGGAAATAGTTTCCCTCTTAAGTACTTTACAGAGGTGAATCTTCTTGCTGGGATATAAATTTTTGCTCATTAAACACAGGGTAAAAACAGAGTTGGGTTTTGTAGCAATTCTTGGATGTTCAGTATTTTTCTTGGTGCTGAAATCACTCTAATTCTTCAATCATATGTTCAAACTAATGTAAAACAAGAACTAAAATTTCACTAAAACCTGTTACATATATAACATGAGGCCTTGACCAAGAGCTAGAAGTTCAAAAAAACTATGCCAAGAATCTTAGGAGTGGCCATCTTTTAAAGATAGATTATTTGTAAAGTGGATTACGTACACCAGTTTATGCACAATCTATAAATAAAAATGCTATGTTTGAATTTATCTTCAGAAAGTACAAAGAACATTTAAAATGAATGCATTTATTGTCTATATTATGTACTTCCCCTTATAGCATGGCCAAGATCTTTAAGTCAGGTAGTGAAACAGTATCAGACATTATCTAATACAGCAATACATCTCACATGCTGAATCTTAAGAACATCAGGGCAGGAAAACTTCAATATCCACTTTTCCATCTGCACTTCAGACTTCTGGCAAGCAGATGAGATCTACAGCAAAGCCTTTGTTTCAAATCTAAGGCCAACTATTTTCTTCCTGAGCAGTTAACAGGAAAAAAAAAGTACCATTTTTCAGTTTGCTCCTTTATAACTCCTTCCATATGGTATGTGGACCTTGAGGTTGATCTGTAATTTTCAACACTTAATTTCAAGTTTAAAAATTCCTTCTAGAAGGAAATAATAAAAGATTCAAAAAGAAATTATGAGTGAGCTACAAATGAAACATCAGGTTAAGTCTATTGCCTACAGGCTCATTCTTTCAAAATAACAGAATTGTTCTGGGATCATTCAGTATTTTATCTGGAGATGATTTCTCTGGGATGTTTACTACAGTTTAGATATTCAACCTCTACCAAACAGGAGCTCAAAGTCATTCATAGAGAGTTAAATGACTTATAGTGGTATTAAAACTTATTAAATTAGAACTTTCATATTGCATTTTTTCACTAAATATTCAGTTTTACCTAACTCTTCCTCCACATTATATGGCCTCCCTGTTTATGGCAGTTCTAAGGCAGGTTTCGTTTTTCAGCTCTGTGATTCTAAGTTCATCACAGACTTTGATAGCTGATCATATTTAACCTAGTACCCCCCTGGATAAGACTTTAACTTCCTGCTAGTGAAGATAGCTCATAAATTTGTGCATTCATATTAAATGTCAATTAAAGAACAACCACAGAAATGAGTGTCTGCAGGTGGGCAAGAGGAGAACATAGAGTTCAACCAGTTTGGGGCAATTAGGAGAAACACTGTAGATTTAGAAAGCAGCTGTGAAAAATTCAGGAGGAAGAGAATTTTAATTCTTTTTTCTCAGAGGTTATTCAAAAAGAGCAGAAATCTTGCAGTCAAGACACAACACCACAGCAGAACAGGCACCCACTGAGACAGCATTAAATCTGTAAGTAAAATCACACTTCAGAGATGGTCAGGACTGAACTGGAGCTCCAGCTGAGACCCCCCCCTTAAAAGAAAGCACTTGCTGCCAGCAAGCAGGAGCAAGTAGTAATTTCTAAACAGGATTTCTGTATAAAAATGTCCTCTACAGCTTCTGCTACATTTCTAAGCTCCCTGTTAGGGTCTTGGACTGGTACCAGCAAACATCACTGTCTTTCTGTGTATTTATTTCCATCCTGTTCTACACCTGTTTGGAAAAAGAAACACCCTGTTGAACTACAGAGGGGGAATGGTCACTGCCCACAGAGCTGGGGACTGCTAGGGACTGTGAGCAAGTATTTGTACCCAGAGCGAGTTACTGACTGATTGTTTTTCTTGCTCCAAAAGGATTTAGGGACGAAGGAGAGACTTCACAACAAACAAAACCTTGTGTTTATCAGGGGTCTTCCCCTGCATTACAGAAAGGTTTCTTTTAAAGCAATCCTCAGATTAGCCTGCACTAGCACTGTTACCAACCTTTACTGGTTAAGTAGTAAAGAATGAAGTATAGATTAAAAAAGGAGTTTCCTTATTCAGTGGCACATTGGATTAGATCAATCAATAGTCACATACTATTTAAGAAAACACCTTGTTAAGAATAAAAAAAAAAAGAACAAATAGACATGTACTAATAGAACTAGAGGAAAGGCAGAACAAGATGGAGGAAAAACGTTAAGAACTCAATCTTAGGGGCAGCAGAATTACAATGTGTTAGACATTTCTGGCTATTCATTTTTCCAAGTCAAAACAAACAACAAGGTTCTGTCCTACCTGCTGACATTAAGACTCTCTATCTCCTCCAAAAATGATGATCTTCAAAAAGGTTCAGGATACAAGGTTAATTTTCCACGTGCCCAACAGCCAATGCTTTGTAACCTGAATCTATTTACCCCACAATAGGCAAGCATGCTCTTAGTAAGCACGAGGTAAAATCTGACATCTATGAAAATAATTTCAGGGAAAAGTAACATTTCACAGTATTTTTTCTCACGTGTGCCATGGATAAAGAGCATATGCCTGATGTGCTACAATAATTCAGCTGAGGTTTTGCAACATGTCAGTCTGAGCAATTTCATCAATTTAAAGAGCAAATGGTGTTCTAATTTCCTGAAACTGCTAATGAGACACTATTTCATTAATGTACGTTCTTCTCCTTACCTTTTAAAATGTATCCAAGACCCCCAAAAGTACAATGAAATAAACTGGTACTTACCTGTATGACTCCCGTACAAGAATCCAAGAAAATACATCCCTTTGGCTCCTTTGATATTTTTTCATCTTTATAAAAGTTCATAATATATGAGTTATCCGACAACTGTGTCAGCTGGAAGTAGCGCTTTTTGAATGACTGAAGTGGTGGAAAAAAAGAAAAAGGAAAATTGCTGTGCTGCAAATTATTTTCACTGATACTTTATTCACAGGGTTTAAATAATAGGCAACTCCTGACTGCACTGTTCTGCAGACATCACAATATTACTTTACTATAATTTAAATAATGTAATCAAACATGAGATATAAACAGCAAAATGAAAATGGCGAACAAGTGTGCCTCTGTGGGGGATATAAATCCAAATGGAATAAGGAAAGAATAATGCTGTCTCCTTACCCGAACAGTAATGCTATTGTTTACAGTGCTGTTGAAATTCCCCTTATAAAGCCATCCAGACTTGTAAACTCCGGCTGCTAATCCTCCTCCTCCTCCTCCTCCTCCACCACCACCACCACCTTTTGAAGATGAGTGGGATGTTGTATCCTGGAAGAAATGATTAATATTGCATGGACTTGCTTTCTGAATTCTAAGACGAAAGACAACTGTAAACTGTGAACATCTGCTTGACAACAAATCACACTCTCATTCCTTTTAAAATGTTATTAATATGCCTCCCATGCATTGGATGAAATAAGAGACAAAGCTGTTCCATTAATTTCAGAGTTATTTAAAATATGAAATATTTTATAGAAGATAATGAGCCTCAATTATAATTCTTCGTTTGATATTAAAACAATAAATAACTCTTCCCCAGGTGAAAAAACCCAAACCACAAAAAACCAGAATACATACTTCATCCTTATCCACATCTTCATGATCGATTTCAAAGGAATGTGATGGCAGTTTCTCTGGTCTACATTCACTTCTGAAAGGGGAGGAAAAATTTTATTTATTTATTAAAAATAATTGTATACCGGCTATTTGAGGGATTTAACAATCCTGAACCCCATGGCAATGTCAGTACAGCTATTGATGTGATCCTACTGTCTCCTTTAAAAAATCACTAGTTTTAAAATATAGCTTCTTTCTTAAGCCACATCTATCTTTTTTTTTATTTTTTTCAAAACTATGAAGTTGCAACTGTTCTAAACAAATGATGAAATATTCTCTTTACTGCTCTTCCACCACAATGGCCAACAAATCCAAAACAACTTCCAAAGAGATTTCCCATTTAAGGCTGTCAAGTGAATGAGACTCATTCAATACTACTGAAGTCTTCAATAGCTTTTTCTACGCAAAAAGAACATTAGAACTTTCATCTTAAAGCTTCTACATAGCTTCAAAATTTCAAGATATTTTTTACTATTTAATATGATGAACATAACCTTAAAGTATTTTTTAAAAATACAGAGATGTCTTTTCAATGTGATGCCATTTAAAATCTTTATATTGTAGACTCAAACCCACAACTAAATATAAAAAAAGCAAAGCACTTAAGCACTTGCTTAATTTTAAGCACATGACTAATTGTAATTATGCCCAGAGTACTTCCCATGCTGCAGAATTAAACCTTAAGTAAAAGCCAAACACACATGATAGATTCAAAAGGTATTTTTAAATGGAGGAAAAATAGATTTTTCCGTGTCCTGAGAAATTCCAACATTGTTCTCAAATTTGGTAACTTTTACCCTTGTCCTTTTTAATTATTTTATACCTCAGTTACAGAGTAGGAAGATCAGAGTTATGAGCAATACCTATGTCATCTTCATTTTTCCCATTTCAAAGCCAGTGTTCTCATGATGTGTCTACCCCACCATAAGTGCACACAGAACACAGGAGTGTTTTATTTCCTCTTCAGTTTGTTCCAGTCTTGCATTTTAATGTAAACAACTGACCAATATTTTGAATAAAAGGAACATTTACAATCTATTGGCAGCTTTCACATCTGTAAAAGTGTTAATATTCAGAGTATTTGTGATGGAAATTCACTGCAGGTTTTTCAGTGCAACCAAGGAGTGCTTTTAAAAATTCTTACACAAACATTCCCTCCCACCTGAATGAACTCCAAACCAAAAATCTCAGGCCAAATCCCAACTTTTACTAAAAAAAAACAACATGCAAGCCTTCACATTTTTAAACAAAAATTCTATTGTCTTATTTATTATTCAGAACTAAAGTGCACTGCATGCTCTTGGGGTGATGTGCAAGCAGCCTGATCAAAGCCCTCTGGCCACACACGGACACTGCACTGCCTGATACTTGTAGCAGTATCAGGACAAGTAGTCAGCGACTTTAAAAAAAAAAAGAACCAACGAAACAAATCCCCAACCCTAATCCCCTTGATGCTCTTGAGGGAAAGAAGGAGTCAGAAATCTCCTGGATTAGTGGGGTGCTGAGCCCTCACCACAAGATACAGCAACTCTGGCCCTCTCTGCTGCTCCATGTGCAGACAGTGAGACTGTCCCATGGAACCACAGTCCTTCCACAAGTCTGGGTACACTGGGAGTTTCTCTGAAATAAGGAAATCCTTCTGTCCCCTTAGCAGAGCTATAAAAGACTTAGATAAGGACAGACCACTGCTGCTTCAGGCATCAGATCTCACTGACCACCCATAAAACATTCATCCACTCAGACCTCTGTGTCATTCTCCATAGAAGATTTTTCCCTTCCTTGGATGGGAATCCTTGTGGGTGTGCTTATTATTGTAGGGCAGGCAGACAAAGCATGGTCAGCACACGATCCTGTTTGGATCTCTACCTACTGTTTCTCTGCCTACTGCCTCTTCAGACCTATATGAAGATGCAGAATTCCAAGGCTCCAGGCCTGAAATATCTACCAAACGTTCCAGGTTTTCTATGAACAACAGCAAAAGTTTTGCTAATGATTATTTCTGTTCCCAGGCAGACTGTCACCGCAGCACACACTAAGCAACCCTTTTTGTTCCTCTACTCTTCCACTTGCTCAAGAAGCAAGAACACACCAGCACAAAGCATAAAATACAGTGTGAAAAGAGGTAGTGAGAGTTCACAGAGAGGAATTTAAGGGGTAAAAAGACCTGAGAAAAACCTCCAAGGAGGAACACACTCAGAGAAAAACTAAAGCAATTGCTAAATATTTTTGTCATGTCATACACATGGTGTTGAGCTCTTCCTTGGTGCCGCAGCTTCAGTGGAATTGCACCAAAGACACACTGGGTACTCAGTGCCTGTCCCAGGTGATCAGCATCACACTGCAACTGCTTTCCAATCAGAAAGGGTCAGTATTCAGAAAGAATAACTTTGATAAAAATCTGCTACATCATGCAGCCATTACTTGACATGTTGTATGACTGTGTGAAACAACACAGCATGGCTTCAAGTACAGCCAAGTATGAAGTCCTCCAGTGTTGCTGAAGGCTGCTGAGTCCAGTTTGCACGTTACAAGTGGTAATACCCAGAGGAGATCTTAGCACACCCTCAGTGAATGGAATTACTTTATCCACAGTGAGAACTGGTACTGCAAATGATGTTCCTTTCCCATGATGCAAAGCTAAACATTTAACACTCATCCAATGTTCCCCAATACGACTTCCCATAAAGGAATTGATACAAGAATATACTCAGATTTCTGACAGTACGACAGCAGTTTTGCACAAATCAAACAAAACACTGTGAAAACTGGGCATCCAGACCTATCAACAGCGAGATACAATCCAATGACAAGGACATACTAAGCCACTTTATTTTTCATGAGAAGATTTAGTCTAGAACATTAAACTTCATAGCATGTATGTGCAAATCAAGGTTGAAGAGGCTGGGAATGGTATGAAATGAGGTGGACGTCAAACCAGCTCTGTTTAACGTAGGTTAAGTTCAAAAGCCATGGTAACTTTCAGCAAAAAAAATGCAGACACACCTGCTATAACTTTGTGTCTGAAATATCAACCAGTGTGGTATTCAAACCATTTCTGAGTGGTATGTTGTGATACAAGACACAAAAAGATCTTGTTTCATTATAATCCTCTATGCAAGGGGGGGAAAAAAGTGAGATGCGAGACACCATACTATTCCTGGAGCATGAACTCATGAAAGCAAATCACATTTAAGCACCATATTAAAATAACCTTCTCAAAAGAGGATGTATGTAATCAGCTAAAATGTACTTTTGTGCAGAGTAATGCAACCACATCTGTTGAATGGATATTTCATAAGAATGAAGATGTTTAAGGTTAAGTAGAAAACTGCTGTGCTGCAAACGTTTTTCTTGAGCACCAAATGCATTAATTTTCTAAAACAATCAGCCCAGTGGGTACTTAAGAAATTGTATGTTTATAATCTCCGATTAGCAAAACTGCTCTTAATGGCTTTTTGTACTACCACATCCACTGTTCATAAAAATATCAACATACAAGAGCAAATGTAGGTCTGAGGCAAGGTTTGAAGCAAAAAACCCTCTGAACACAGTATCTAAAGGGGCCATATCAGTTCCTGAAGCAATATAGCTAATACTAGTTTCCATCCAACCCAAGCATGGAGCACCCATTCCTGTGTTATGCACATGCAAGAAACTTTTTCATCCAGTATGGGATTTTAATGACTCAAATTCCAGGAAAGGAAGAAGTAACATAGCTTGTTTTGGCATTTAGTGATTTTGTTAACTACTCCCTAAAACCATCCTGAGGTCACAGGATACAAACCTGCCAGAAACAGGAGTATAGGTAGAAACTCACACAAGTAGAAATGAGCACCAGATTCTTAATTTCTTTCCACTCAAGTCAAGGAACTTGTTTTTGATCCTCCTAACAACATTACACTGATTTTAATGTTCTGCCTCCAAGAACAGGAGGGATGCCCACCTATTCTGACACCTGCACATCTCTGCAGCCTCATCAGTGCTGCACACTCTGCACCCAGTTCTGTACAATGCAGCTATAAAGCACTGAAATCCTACTCTCTGTTACACAGGGTAACTAAAAGGAGAATTAATCCCAGTTAAAGGTGAGTGACATTTATGCATTATTAAGGAAAACAAAAAGCCACCCTTCCCGTATCAACTGTGCTTTGAATACGCAAATACGCTTCTAAGGATTTGAATCAGCACTAATAGGGTTTGTTGATACTACTGAATTCTGCAGAGTCTTGAACTTTTCTAAAGGACCTTTTCTTCCCCTTTTTAAAAATGCAGGGCACTAAAAACACCGTAAAACACGCAGAGCTTATGAGACAAAGGAAAGTGCAAATACAGGCAAAGCTTAGCAAATGACACCAACCTAAAGGGAAAAAAATAAAAAAAGGAGGAACTTATGCTAGATCTTACTGTGGTAAGTGTCGAAAGTCTTCTGAATACTGTTCATATTTGTAGTTCACAACATGCCACTGGGAACTGTAGTATTTACAAGCCTAAAGAGAAGAAATACAAACAACAACAAAAAAATTACTATAAGTGTTTAGACTCAAGAAGGCTAGAGAACTAATAAAGATCTCAGGGAGTCTTTTGTGCTAGAAAACATATTCCTCTCTTTTACAGCTGGGTGCACAGTTCTTAAAGGAAAACCAGAGTCATATGTCTGCAAATTTGGAAGCACAATTTCCCTTTTAAATCAAATGCACTGAATAATAAAAGATGGAGGAGGGGGCTGATAGCATTTAACATGCTTTACTGATTCTCATCTGCTCTCTAGGAAGCATCATTAAATTATATAGTTACTGCCTCAAAAGACACTATTTAGTTTAGGCCCGACTTTCTTCATGGACATTGATTATACATTTTTTGTTTGCATCCTGTTTCATTACCTAAGCATGCCATTGTAAATACATTTGCCCTACTCCTTTTATTCCATGTTGTTGCAGCACAAGCCCTCTACTTCTTGTTCTGCCCTTAAGGATTGATCTTTAACCTCCTAACAACATTCATGAATATATTAACAGGACTATCATTTTTCACCAGTCTCATTTTCCCTTCCACATCGAATTTGCTCAGTCATCTCATCATCTTTTATATTTTATTATCTAAATAACGTCTTGCTGGTTTTGCATTCACCTTTGGAAATTGCTCTTAGTACATCAATGTCCCTTAAATAAGGAAAACAGACCTGAACAAAAACTATATTGAAGAGCTTGGCTATGCTGTCAAATAGACCAGAATAACTGTGCTATTTACTAGATGCAGAACTTTTATCAATGCAGCTAAACCCAACATGACATTTTGAAAGGCAACAAGATGCATGAGATATGTACAGTTACTGCTAAGGTACACAACTACAAGAAAAATGACACAATGCCAGAATTTCCAATGATTCTTCATACAGAGTGTAAATTGCAACCTGGTATTTGTACAGTATGTTGAAGAATTTACCCCAGTATTGTGTTATTTTCTCCCCACACTCCACCTAAGAATTTGCACCAGCCCACATGAGATGGAAAGGAAGAAAGAGAGATATAGCCTACAACGTAACAGCAGAAGTTGCTGCCCAAGACCACGGGGAAAAGGAGGCATGTCAGGAAGGACAAGGGCAGAGATCTACAGTAGAGAAAGAAGCAGCAGCATTGAAAGGAATCTGAGGTGGAAACGGGAAAGACAGTCTCACAGAAAGGCATGGGAAAGATGAAACCCCAGGAGACAAACAGAATGGATTAAAGGATAGATCAAAGATATCTAAATGCCAAAAGCTATGCAGAAAAGTAGAAGAAATGGCAATAAAGGGACAAGACTCCTTCAAACATGAGTATTTCCACTCTTCACTCCCAGACTCTTCTGAAGCGCCCATGGAAGTCATTGCTTGCAGGGTGGTCTCTGCCTCTGAGGGTCAGATAGGAGATTACCATGCTGCTGGAGCAAATCTGGGACAGGCTGAAAACTTCATGGTGGTGCTTTCTGAATTACTTAGTGCTGGTTAACAAATCCCCTTTTTAAGTCTTTTGTAAAATACGCAGATTAAGTAGCCACAAATTGTTTTAGGAAGTCATCTGTGAATTTACAGTCTTCTAGGACATCTTTGTTTGGTTTAGAGTATGGAAAAGGCAGCAAGGAAGTGGGAGCACATTTATAGGCACTTCTCTCCCTCCTCAACACTGAACTGAGCAGTTTAGCACAACTAAAGGCAGTAAACACATTCCACGTGGATCTAGTACCTACCTTCTCATCTGACACAAGCCATCATTGTCTTATAGGACACAGAATAAAGTGTGACTATTAGACAATATAATCACATATTCTCCAAGAATGAACATAATATTATGGCATTATAGTTGACTCACTCTGCACCTGGCAGGGTCAGGTCCAAAGTTAACCCTGACAACCATGTTCCTACCGAACTCCAGTGTTGTTTGCACTTTGCCTTTGAACAGAGAAATAAAAGAAATCCACTAAACCTCAACCTTTTTCATGATTCTTCCTAAAATGACTTGGTCACTCTTGTATTTGTGTTAAAACTCCGTGATAGTCACCTGGGCTGTGAGAATGCTCTTACAAGAGCAACATATGCTCTGTTCTACGTAAGCCAATGAAAAGCTCATTGAACGTTGTGAGGGTGAGCACAGACAATCCAATTCACACATCACTCACTTTCTCTCTGGCAAACCTTCTACAGAAAGGACCCCTTTTCTCCTGTGGTACTTCCACTACTGAGTATTCTACTTACAGATGCAATTAAAGCCCACAGAGAATTCTCAATGCGGGCTTTTATTGCAATCATTATAGGCTGATGTGTCCAAAAAAGCAGTTGTGAATGACACATAGAACAGGCCACAGTATTTTAGCTTATAACTATAAAGGTTTATTGTACTCCTCCAAGAAAAAGCTAATCAAAACAAAAATCAAAGGGGACAAAGCAGCATATTCAAGTATCATGCAGTAAATTTACAGAAGGCAAGCCAGCCCAATGCAACAGCTACCACTGTTCTTGAACTAGCTTGCTGGGGGAAAAGTAGATCTAGCTGAAAAATTAACACCAAAAAAAGGGTACAGCACTTTATCTTCAGAATATCCCAATTCAAAATACTTCTGCTGACTGCACTGACTTGCAATGATTTTTTTTTTAATTGGAAATTATTATTGGAAATGGAATTTTAACAATCAGGAAAAGTATCTGCAAACATGATTTTAGGAGTAAGAAAAACCTTTCTAGAGGCAGAAATTTCATCAAGAGGCCAGAGCTGGATCCTAATGTTTCTGGCAAAGAGCAGAGGCACCAGTGCAGGGGCTGTTGAGCTCAAGTGAACTGTGGGGGAGGAAAAATGTAGACGGAGAAATGGAAGCTTTGGGATGTGGGAGGGTTGGCACACATTTACATGAACTCTGTTAACCAGGCAGGCTGCACAGCCCATTCCCAAGGGCCCTATCAAAACCAGGTCTTCACTTTTTTTTTCTTTTCCTTCTTTTTTTCTTTTTTTTTTTTTTCCTGTTGCCCAGAGGGCTTAATTTTCCCTTAGAGAGACAGACAATCCTGAAAGCTTTTTCCACCTGTAACTTCTTATCTCCGGCTCTGGTGATGACAGCATGACGGTTACCACTGGGAAAAAGGCACTAAAAAGACTTATCCTGCAATGGAAATGAACCTTTTGGAGGGAAAAATATGAAATAAAAAAATATAAAAAAAAAGGAATGGGAAGTGAGAGAAATACAAATGAAGCAAACACCTTGACACATCTAAAGGCAACTCCTCTGCTTACATGCTCTCTAAATAGCACTAGGTATGTGGTCTTCAGAAATAGACATGAACATATGCTAAAAGTAATTTGTGGAACAACTGGGCTTCTTACAGAGGAACTGCATGCATAGGGCAACTCTGCCCCCTCACTCCCTCTGGAAGAGGCTGTTTCTGAGGTGGAAAACAAGAGAGATTGAACAAGGCACGGCAAGCGTATGCAAGAGCTTGTAAAATAGAAAGCCAAGACCTTCCAGAGCTGGATGTGGACAGACTGCCAGAGGAAAAGCTGCAGGATGACTGTGCTCTTCCCATGACATGCATGGTCCTGCTCATAGAGCTTCCCAGCTGCTCCTCCCTCCTCTGACCTCTGCTGCAACAACCAAAGCCAGTGTGCTGGGATTTGGGAAGGTGGAAGGTGGTGGGATCACCCTGGTTTGAAATTCAGCTCCCCACCCAGGCCTACCCTAGATTCCTTACGCCCATGACAAGCATGGCAGCATCACTACAACCTGCCTCCAACCTGGACCTTCCATCTGGAGCTCTCAAAACTGCTCCCAAAATAACATAGTTCACACATACAGTAAAGTCCAGTGACAGAGCTGTGTAACAGACCAAAACATTAAAACACACTACTATTTTAAAGTATCAAACATTTTTAAAAAGTACTTACCTCCTGTCCTAACAAAAGAACCACTATCCTTTAATAACATATTATATCCTGACACCACAGCTCTCTCAAGTACTGAAAAAACTTAGATTTTGAAGTTGGGGAAATCTACACTGTGATGAGCAATAATAAAACTTTCTGGGTGACATTTACCACCAGGAGTTCCCATTTTAATTTAATTTTGAAAGAGGTATGAGAAATGCAGATTAGCCTTCAAATCAAAAAGCCTCAGAAATCAACTTTATGGACACACAACAACTTTCAGAAGTTATGCAGGAGGCTGTGGCTCTTTTAACATTGTGATTAATATAAAAAATGTATGTAAATGTGGCCAGTCTTCGTGAACGAAGATCTGGGAAAGGTCTTTTTACCTTTCAAGCCTGCGCAATGGATTTTTTAGGTGA
>JAWWLV010000011.1:16774839-16885029 GCA_035041135.1 Platyrinchus mystaceus | reverse complement strand
TGTTTAGAGTGACCTTCTCTTAGATGGATGGCCTTAGGGGCTGACGAGCTCCATCTGCCCAGGGGAGTGTCCCTGAAGCAGGATTGGGAATTGAACCTGCGTCCACGGTGGTGAGAGTGCCGCATCTTAACCACTAGACCACCAGGGGTTCCCTTGTGATTAATAAAACTCATGTTTAATAATTAGTTACATATCCTATAGACCCAACTTGCAAAATCTCAAATAAAAAATCCCCCAGATGAATGGCAAAGGCTCTACAAGGTTACTACAAGTGACAACTCCCACTTGTGTGTCTAGAAAACCTACACAAGAAAATTCAGAGACATCCACATGAATACTGTGTTATCTTAGACAAAATTAACTACATCATTCATCAAATGAAATTTCAATATTCCTACACTTATTTCATTTTGATGCTGTGTTTCTTTACCTAGGAAACTTACTCCTTCTGCCCCTGCATAGCTCCTACACACTCCTCCTCTTCCATGGGACCAGGCCCTCTGCAAACAGGCATCCCAAAAACTTATCCAAGTAGCAACTATCATTTTTGGAAGGATCATCTGGCTTAAACTCATTACATAAAGGACAGTTGACAGCTAATATTTGTTTATTTTCTGGATTTTTTTCCCGTAACTACCTAAAATTTCATTCCTATAGAGAGATATATATATATATCTCACAACAGCATGTATGTGTGTTCACATGCCTGCGTGCTTCCTGAAAATATTGACTTTATGCAAACCAATATGGGATTAAATATGTTGCAATTAGGTAGCTTAAGTTCCTCAAACTAAATATTACTTGGAATTGCAAAATGCACTATTCCCTTATATTTCCAAAATAAATGTGGAGAAAATCCCAAGAATTGCCGTTTGATCTAAATATTCAGGATAAAGAGTTGGGAAAGGTGATATTAGGAATTCCTTCTAAAAGGAATAATTTTATTTTGTTTCTTGTGAAGTGAATGTTTCTATTTGCCAAAATTATGGACCATGAGGACAATGCTGAATGGCATTAATGCAGCAAATGTGAAGCTGACTCTGTGAGGAGTTAGAAATTTCAGAATTTGGAAGGAAACAGCTTGATAAAAGTACAGAATTCAAGGAAGTCAGAAACACTTTAAAAAATCCCAATCCATGGAAGACAATTTTATTCTGGCTTTATAAGTTTCTGGAAACTTCTCTTTTCTTGGAACCTAATTTAGTTCATCAGGCTCCTGCTTAAGAAAAGTTAAGGTGGAAAAGTCCACAAGAAAAACATCCTAAGACAACTACAGGTATAGGAATAACTAATTCACAAAGTATTATCTTTAAAATATAGCTAATAATTAGGTATAAATTAACAAATTGACTCAGATATTAATCATAAGACGTAAAATATTTATTCTCTTTGCATGCAGAAACTACTTATCAAAGACTGTTTATCATCTTTGTTTTATTTTTTAAATTTTCATTTTACAGTTTCAGCAAAACACAGATAGATGGTCAGACATCTTAATTTAAAGTGAATTCTTCTGTCTTACCCATTGCCATAGCATCTGAGTATCTCCAACAGTGAAAGTTTTTAGTTCCTGAGGAATCTAAAAGCAGTATTAAGAAAACTGAATAGACAGCTAGAGGCAAAAACCTTTCACTGCAGGTGGACAGCATCAAACACCATCTATACTGAAAGCTTTCCTCAGCAACGTCAGCCTCATCTTTCCTCATTTGGCTTGTCAGCTCTCGTGTCCATACACCAATACTGTGCAGGCAATTGAGTCATCATGGCTTGCCTTAAGTGCTGTTTATAGTCACTTGAGGAACAGAAATCTGATCAAATGCCCAAGCTGTCTTATGTATGGATGTTGGTAAGGGCTGGGGGAAAAAAACCCTCATCCTTGAAGGACTTCAGCAGTGGAAGATCTAGAGATGGAAGTAAAACTTTCCTACTGTCACCAGTGGGAAACAAACACCCAGGATTTTAAGGCATTATTACAGACTTTTGACAGTCCTTGTAGACAAGACCATCTGAAAACCAACAAAGAAAGAGACAGGAAATTACGGATCTGAATTCTTGAAATAATTTCAGTACCACGTCTTTACACTGCACCATATGAAGAAAATTAGTTTCACCTCCAAGAGCAGACCCTTCCTTTGCAGTTCACTGACCCGCTCCATGTCTTTGTGTCTCAACTTGCTACACTACTGAGATAGTGTACCATAAGTGAACAGTCAGAGACAGCTGTTCCTAAAATGGCTTCAGCAAGATGAAGCTGTACATTGCCTTTGTATATCTTCCCCCACAGTCTGGTTGGGAATTAGGCATTTGATCCTGGCTTGTAACAAGTCCAGGTGACCAACGGACAGTCAAACGTGTACAAGATGGACACCTCCACTGTTCATGATACCATACTATATTTGAAGAAAGAAGAGTAACGCTTCAACGAGTAAAGCGTTGGCTTTTTCATGGTTCAAAAAAAAAAGGGAAGGTCACAAACTCCACTCCTGCACATCCCTCCAGAAGTGCTGAACACCCGCCTGGAACACAAGAGGCTGCTGCTGGGTCAGTACACATTTGTACAATTGCTTCAGTGGACCACAATCACAGGTCTCCACAGAACCCCATGCTCAGTTTTACTTAATTTTGGACTAGAAATCATCCTATTCCTGGAATTTAAGTTATTACATATATATATATACACACACACACACACATATATATAGCTTTTGGCTTTGTGGCAAAATGGAACATATGCATTACTACTTTAAAACGGTCTTTATTGCTCCTATTACATGCACAGGTTTAGGCCTGTAGTACTGCTTTTTAACACTGCATTGCTCCTCTCTCCCCCTCCCCTTGGCTCACTGGTATTGCAGAGAAAGCTAAATAGATGTGCTCAATATGCATTTTACCAGGCTGTCATTAGCATCCCCATGGAGTACTCAGCTGTAATGATTCCCAGTCTCTGTGTACTGTGTTCCATTTTTAGACCCACCACTTTCTCTGTAAAGCCATGAGCACAATGCTGGCCTTGCAACTTGTGGAACCTTAAAGTAAAAAGCAGACCCCAAAGTGCTGAAAGGGCAGTGAGGCTTCTGGGAAGGTAGGTAATTCCACAAGCTATGTTATCTTTTAACTCTGCTGTCAGATTAAGAAAGATGGCAAAGTTCAGGCAATCTAAGCTGGCAGTAAATTGTTACTGCTCTTTTTAGACCTGCTGAAAAGAAATAGAGCCAGCCTGTAAAATGTCACATTGCATACAATTCAACAGCTACATTTCTGCCTAGTCTTGGACTTTATGCTTTCCAATTCCTGTGTTTGCCTGCAACTGACTTTTCCTGCACAAATTTTCTTGCAGTTGTAGCGCATATGAAATATATTTGAAATATTGAAATATTTTGTCAAACCAGGAATCCAGATGTGAAAAATCCCAATCCGGGAAACAAAAGTAGTGAATGTACATATTATGGGCTAATTATAAATGCTTGGAATGAAACTCCTTATAGAAGCTGACTCAAAATTTGGTTTCAGGAATCAGTTTTGTTAATGCACATGGTGAGCTATACTTTAAATCTGTTGTGAAAAATGGGGATGGTTCAGGGAGCCGTCTAAAGCAAATTCCTCTGAGCAGTGTAACCAGCATCTCTAATGTCCTTCAAAGTGATAATACCAGTGACAACCTGAAATATTCCTTAGGCAGCAGGATGAGCAATCTCCTCTGTCTGAGATCAAGTATGGGAACAATACAACCATAGGAGTTGTTTAAAGGTAGAGCAATTATTCACTCCTGGTGGGGCTCTAACTGTCATGGAAGAACTTTGTTCAACTTTCTACTGCAAAGGTAAAACAGACTCTAAATACTGATTATAAATATAAACCCCTACATACCCTTCATGGCAAACCTACTCCTCAGGTAGCTGTATGTACGCCTCCAAACGTACCTTATAATAACTCTTAAGAGTCTAAACCACTGTCAATAAGTTATCTTTTTTTTTGAAAGATATTAATATTTTCAAAGTGCAAAGAGCATTCATATCACCAGTGATCAGCACTCATGTTAAAATGCCAACATCAATATCAGTGAACTAGTAGTGACAGGGAATGCAGCTGGAAAACAGTACAATGACAGCTGATCAGTGCATTTGCAATTTTTCTAGATATAAGCGTCTCAGAACAGGCAACTGCAGATATGCTGTTAACCCTTCCCCTCCTTCTGGCCTTCAAAATTCAAATATGATTCAAATCACCTAAAGCATATTAAAAGAAAAAAGATGTTAATTATAATCATAGCAAGACTCCCCCCAAACCCTTGGTTTTGTCTAAAATTAAAGGATATACATACTAGATACTTACCTCTCTAACAAATAAATTTTCTGCTTTTTGTTCTGCATCTTCAGGTACAGAAGGATACAGTGTCCTGATTTCCAGTGAAATTGTGTCTATCTGGCAATAAACAAAAATATGCAATTTAGTCAAAGTGACAGAACAGCAATTTTGTCTCATGAAAAGGTTAAGAACCTTGTTATCATGGCTTGCATTTTTTCAATTTGTCATCCAGCCAACAACACATGCATACCAACAACTGCAACCCAGCTCCTGCCCACACACACTACTCAATACTATCAGCTAAAGCATTAATTACAAACAAGAGCACAGTTCAAATAGATTTCTGGGAATAAAATTGTTCCATGCAAACTTGCTTCAGTCTCTGAGGTTTCTGATAATAAAAGTCATTAAGTCTTCCTTACATCCTCTCCCAGAAATATATGCCAAATCCAACAGTCATACTTGTGTCCTCCACTTCCCTTCTGCACCTCATGCCATTTAGGCAAGGAATGTGGAGAGAGAAGTAAAAGCTTTGACTCTTTTGCAAGGAGAAGAGAGGAGCAGAGTCCTCCCAACAACAGGAGTGCCACAGGACAGCTCAGTGGTCGGAAAGCAAGGGGAACCAGGCAGCAGCTTCTCAGAGGGACATTCCCACCCGGGGGGGCACAGGCAGCAGGGCAGGGCTGACAAGGGACTCCTGGCATGGTCTGCAGCTTTCTTCCAGGCTCCACAGTCACTGCACGAATCAGTCCCTTTTTTTGAAATCTGCTGACTGAGCTGGCTTGTCAGGCCCCACAGCAGGAAACCACACAGAGAAGTGGATCTCCAGAAGTTCTCCACAAGGAGCCAAGCTTCCCTTAATTCCCAGCAGGCCAACGAGAGGCCAGGGCCACCAGCAGTGCTCCTCCGTGTGACCCAGGGCCCCCATGCTGGGGTCAGGCAAAGCAGCCACTTTGCAAAAGGCTCACAAGAGGAAGCTTTGGGGTATTTTCAACTAAGCTACAGATCTGTCCCACTCATTCTCTCTGCCATAATAAGATAAAACAAAAAAAAATCAAACCCCAGCAGCCCAGATTATGCTCTCAGTTGCAATGGAGTAACTCTGTCACTCATGACAGCAAAGGACTGAAACCAAGACAAATCTGACTTCCCAAGCTCATTTTCTCTTCCATTACAGAAAGGCATATGAATTCCAGAAGAAGGTCTATGGCATACAACTGGTTTAATACGAAGAACTACTGCTTATTACTACCATGAAGCAGCTTGCAATATCTACTGTGCCCCTGGAGGCTCTCCTTCCTCTCTTCTCAGACTAAAAAGTCTCAGGCTAAAAAATGATGTTTTTCCTCTATAAATTGAAGCACCCAAACTCTACGTGACAATTGCCTGGAGATTATTGACTGCATTTTTCCTTACAGCTTACACAGACCACTCTGCTTTCCTCCCCCATCCCTTTCTAAGTGAGTAATTGTGAAAGAAAGGTATGTATCACTCAGGCAGAAACATCATGGGATTCCCCAAACTTTTCGGTTTCATCTGGAGAGCTCAGGATACAACATGATTAAAACACCCTGGCTCTCATGAATAACAATGGTGCCTCATAGTCATCAGAAAGTGAAAAAAATCCTGTTGTTCTGAACAAACTAAACACAGTTTCCTAAGTGTGAGTTCTTGGGCTCTACCCAGCTGTATTACCAACTCTATGTGAAGTGATTTACGCAATCATTTAGTCTATGAGTAAAAGAGACAGCAGATGGAGAAGTATGAATTTTCAGGCCACGTTTAGTAACAGATGTCTGCATCCTTGGTTGCTTAGGGACTTTCCAGCAGTACCCACAGTCTCTGGAATGCACCTCATTACTTTTACTTCACACATACGTGACATTTTAAGTCCCGTTTTTTAGGCAGTCACAAGAAGACACAATCCCCGAGCACAGCTGAAAACCCACGGGTGTCCCTGTGGCCCATCATATGGAGCTCTTCCCAGGGCTGGGACCCTGCAGCCAGCAGCAGCAGCCACAAAACATGCACACTGTCCTTCCAGCACACACACCACTGCTGAAGATCAGCTGCTGTTCCCAGACTAAGGCAGAGTGGTAGGCCACAGGACAAGAGACATGTGATGCACTCTGTACCTCACACTGACCCTGTCATGATGGTGTATAAGCTTCAGAGAGACCAACAACCTCTGCTGCTCACCCACAGCAAAGCTTATCTGCCCCACGTATTGTGCAGAAGATAGTTTCCAGTATCTTTTTTATAGATAAGACATATAGCAAGTCAACTTTTTTACCTAGTACAACACTTGTCAACTGATATCAACACGCTGACCAAGACAGCCAACATTTACCTAATGGGGCCATTGTGCCTCCCTCCCCTTACACAACCTGTTAAAAAGACTGTGGCTGAACAAGACTTGTAACCCAAGCCCACTGTTTTCCTTGTGGTACTTTCCCCCACTGTCTTTCTTAACAAGGACGCACTAGAAAGAAAGAAACACAGCCATGCAAACCTGAGAAATCAGGTAACACTGTGCTTGTACGTTTGCAGACTTTAACAAAAAACATCACAGGCTTATTTACAAAGAATTGGGGCATGGAAAATGTTGTATATTGTTATATTTAAACTTGTGTTAAAAACTACAAAGCACTTCCCTTCTGAGAATTAGTTATGTTTAACCACTTAGCTGCAAAAGGCCACAAAGGCACTTCCTGTTCATAGTTGATTACTTCCAAAGTTAAATGCTCTTAAAGGCTGATCAGGTATAGCATTAATCACCAAAACCTATTTACTTCAGAAAACAATTAAATTTCAACAACAGACTATGTGCTGCTGAAAGAGTCATCAACAAAATAAAGGATTCTATTTAGAAAATTCAGTATTTATAAATGTGCTGTGAATGCAGCCTAATTTTCTAATGTTTAGGCAATCACAGCAATTGTCTGCTCAAACCAGAGGCCAATTAGCCTGTCATTTGTACATGCAAATTGTGATAATCAAATAATGCAGGTATCAGCCTAAAACATTAAATTCTATAATTCTTCTGAATTATTTTTAATCTATTTTATATAAATATCTTATATTCAACCATGATTTCTGGCATTGCCAGGCTGTCTCATTTGCATAAGATGTTGGCCCCAGGTGTTGGATGAGTTATAAGGTTCAATTTCACTAAGCACCTTCTCTTGCTACATCCACTTTCTATAGTGAAACACAGAAGTTAATATTGCTCCATATTGACAACTAATTAGGAATAATGTTTTTAGGCAGTGACTACTTCCCAATGACATGAGAAATTTAGCATTGGAAAATGGGGTGCAAACTCCATTAGCCATTTCAGACATTTTCAGTCTGAATCTATTCTAAGTAGCTTTTAGTCTGAAAGCATGTTACCAGTGGTTAAATTTTTTGATGGATGCATCAACAATGATGGTATTTACTTCCTGCAAAGGCTGCCCTCCTAAGAGAGCTAACCGCATACAGGCAGACATGTTCCTCTCTGTTAATATTGAGATTCAATCTCTCTCTAAAGAAAAGCTGCTCAGCCCCATTTTTATCCAAGTAAACAGATTTACTTAATTTTACCAAAACCTGTAATGAGTTAGTCCATTAAATTAAAATGCAGGCTAAGGTGCAACTATGCTCTACAAATACCACTGTGCAGAGGCACTCTGACAAACTGCTGGTCTGCTGTCCCAGCACAGACCTCACCACAGAGGTACATGTGTGGGACAAAGTAAAAGGAAAGCAAGCACAGAGCACATTTAAAGGACAGATTTTATGGCGTCACTCCCTAAATCACACTCTGTGTGAGAGGCTTGCTTTGCTGACTGCATTAGCTCTCTCTACTTAAACAGCTGGAGTGAGTCCCTAGAAGTCTAGATACCTCTCACTCTCCTGCTCCTGCTGGATGATGTGAACTTGCACCTCAAGAATACCCAAATCCTATTAGTCATGAGAGTAATGGACTCAGTTTCTGCTCCTCTAAGAATGAGCAGATACTGCTTGTCACATGGGAAAGTGGGAGTTCAGTCATGTGCTACTGGAAATAACCCGTGATTCACCAGAGTAACAACAGTCAGGTTTACAGAGATATTTCCAAGGAGGCTCCAAGATCTGTGCTTCAAGCTGCTCCTATGGCACACATGTTGTTTCATATGAAGAAGCAGTGTCCTTTCCTACTCTTGCTCCCTCCCCTTAAAGATGTATCTGGTTCCGTTATGAACTTCTGTATCCAAATCACCTTTTGTCCCTGCACAACATCTAGATAGCAGAGGTTTCACAATCTGAAAATCATGGAGATTTTGGCTCTTTCTTGTTCAGAGCTAAAAGAAAGAAGCCTGGAAACAGTCACACCTGCAGTGATGGCAAGGACCAGCAACAGTACAACTCAGCCCTTCTTCTTCTAGGCCTCCGTGATACTTAGAGGGAACAGGGCACCCTAGTGGGCTTTCAAAAGCCCAGAAGAATCAGAAGCATATCAGACCGAACTTCATTAGGTTTTGCACTACACAGACAAGCTTTGCCATCTTACACCTGGTCCTAAATTTAGGCAATTAATTATTGTTTCTATTGCAGGTTCAAAACCAGGCATTTGGCCATCTTTCTACAAACAGTCTGAGTTTCACTTTTCAAACAGAAATTTAAAAGAATCATACACAGGGAGAGAAGAAGGAACAAATTTTCATGACCTAGAGAGTTTAACATGCTTTATACCATAGCAAATTGGAGTGCCTATTAAATACTTTCAGCTACCTTTTTAAGACTATTAACTTCTATTTATCAACATACTATTAACATGTATTTAGTTACTAAACCTCCAGACAAGCAAAGGTATTAGCAAAGGAGTCTGTTGCCACTCAGGGAGAGTATCAATGATTTTATGCAAGACTTGAGATCCTGGAGAGATTTGAAAAGAGGGTGCTGGGTGTTCAGTGAATTCCAAAGGATGGTGATGAAGAAAGGATGAAAAAATACTTATGAATGGATACAGCTTTTTTTGCTTGCATGTATGACAGTGCTGAGGAGCAGAAATACAAATGCATGACAATGAAACTGGGCAAGACTAAGATGTGAAGCCTTAAAGCTGAGAAGAAGACCAATTTGAAGGAAGGTGTCACACTTCTTTCATGGCCTCCTTTGTGGTAAACACGTAGAAGAAAACTGAGAAATAGGAATGCCAGACAGCAGTGGTTCCATTTGTCAAGGGAGAGTGTGGCCAGGTCTGGGGAACAGAAGGTGAAGGAAGCACAGTAACCCAGTAGTGAGAATGCAAAACTATCAGCATCACTAACACGCTTTTTGTATGAGCGCAACAGGAAGCCCATCAACTCTGTCTTACTACCACCAAGAAGGACAGTGTATTCACTGTATTGTTGCAGAAATTGCTGTTTTCACATATTGTTGCAGAAATTTCCACTGGCCATTGTTTCAAGCAACAGAAGGGAAATTTGTTCACAAGATTCAGGAACAGGAGAATAATGAAGCTGAGCTAACATGCTTTTTCTGAAATGGAAACTGGACTTTGGGCAGGCAGGAGAGTTATAAGGAAGGCATTACCAGCAAAACAAGTAGTGCAACTCATGTGAATTAATTTTTTTTAAAGGATTATTAAGCACAGTTACAAAAAAATGAAGCATCTTTTCACCATCTAGAGTAAAACCACAGAATGTATCTTGGTAATGTATTCTTCTGTTGAGATGCAGGGAAATGGAGGAATATGGTCTATCAGGTTCAGATTAATATCAAGAATTCTCTGCTGACTGTGATTCTACAGACTTCACAGAAGATGTTGGAAATGACCAACAGAAGTCTTGCGAGAATAACTACATTCTCTTTGAATGCAAGTCAAAGAGAGAAAGCCATTCTGAGATGAAACAAAAGCTACGACGGTTGACAATAACTGAAAATATCTGATGTATGCGGTGAACAGAATAGATACAGAAATAGGAAATCATTATTAAAAGCAGAATTTTCTCCTATGTTCACTACCTCAGCTAATTCTTTTGATGGAGTCTCACTCTGAAGAGACTTTTGCCCATAGGATTTGCTCACTTACGGGCCCAAACTTGGGTTGCATCAACACTGAGCCACGAAGTCTGCAACAACTGCAATCATTAGTTAAAGTGTCCACAGTTTCCTGGGGCATTATCACATTAAATACCACTCAGAGCCAGCCTAAGCACCTCCTAATTCAGTCAGACATGGATCTCTTTCTACTCAAATGGCTGACCCAGACTTTGCGCACAGGTGATATTTCAGCAGGATGGAGCAGGCCTATAAATAGAGAGTCTGCAACTGGAAAACTTGAATGATACGGAAGCTCTGCAGTCCTGTCTGGTGGCAGAGGCTCTTGTTACTGCCGCTGACTTCGACAGAAGATAAGAAAGATGAGAGAGATTTATCGCGAGGATATGGACCCTGTCTACTACTACCTCTGCTCTTCTGTGAGTACAGGCCACCTCTACCATGCAAGTACCTCTCTGATCTGTCTTAATCTCTTTTTCTTCGTTTTTTTTTTTTTTTTTAAATTTAAAGATTATGCCGAATAGTTGCAAAGCATAACACAGACAAAACATAATAGAAGCAGCTACTACAATCCAGGCAACAACTGCTCAAAATGAAATAAAAGTAAGGCTATGAAAATATGCTTGACAGACGTAGCTTCAGCAGTAGGATGTGATTCTTTCACTGCTCTATGGACTTGAGCTCAATTACTCTAAATCAAAGGGCTCAAGGGCCTTGTGACAGCACACAATATGTCTAGTCAGCTTTGTAAAGCTAAATTTCAATTTCATAAATTGACAAATGTGCAAAATGGATAAAGGAATTAACGATAATGAGGAAATCTATTCTGTTTAGTTTTCTCTCAATCCCATGAGCACATTAACTCAGTTAATGCCACCAAGGAAATAGAGCCATTTAGTAAAACAAAGCAGTCAATTAGATTAAGCTGGCCTCATAGGACAGTAGCAGTGCCATAAGCTGATGGGAAGGGCCCTCACACAGCAGTTACAACTGATCACAGAATTGAAATGTATTTCCGCTAGAGAATGCCTATTCATCAAAACCCAAATATTTTAGAAAGATGGGTTGATTTTGAAGAAGTTGCTGTACAATGCCTGCACGCTTGCCTGGCAACACACCTCCCCAGCCGCCTGGCAGGCAACCCCTGCCCTCCTGAGCCGCCCCACACTGCCGTTGGGAGAGCTGCCCTGGACTTCCAGGTTCTCATGCTTTTTTGCAGTTTGGCAGGACAAGCAATGGAGAGTCCAGGAAAAGGTCAGGCAGTTCCACGGCTGTGGGGTCTGGGATCCACTGCCTGTCAGTGTCCCTTCCATGGGAGCCTTCCTCAGCACCAGAGACTCTAGTGGCCAAATACACCAAACAGAATAGGATCAGAAGCTACAGATTAAATTAGACTAAATTAGACTATAACAGTAGGGAGAGATTCTAGCACTGGCCAAACTACCAGTGTGCTGAGTAAACAGACAAGTATATATTGTGGAATAACATGTTTAGTGAGTTCCCAAAATATATTTGGGAACAGCCAGGGCTTCGAGCTTTATCTAATCCTGAACAGTAAAGTCACGCATATAAAAATGTCAAAGGAAAAAACCCAACAAAAACAAGTGAATTCAGTGGGAGGGAAGTAAAGCATTATGCATTAATTAAGAAAATATTAGAAAGCCTTTGGACAACTTCTGGCTCTCCCTGTAGCAATGGAGATAAAATAAATGAACAGATGAACCAAAGAAAATGAATATCACATATTTGTCTTGTACTTACTGAAAAGTCATCATCAGGGAATAATATCAGGTCCTTAAACTGGCTGTCCCCAATATTTTTTTCAATCTCTGTGATAACAGCTTCATAATCCAAAGGCTCCAAGAGTTTGGGTTTTTCCTGCTTTAGAAAAAAAGAAAATATCAGGTAATCTCTACACATCCAAATTTGCCTTCCTTCCCTCTCATAAACTAACATCTGTTGCATTTTCCCTTTTATGCACCAAAGCATGAATAATTTCTCTCCTCACCCCAGTCTTCTCAGTTTATTGTAGCTAAGCTCATGCGAGAGAATGGAAGTGAGGAAGTTCAGCCAGTTGTAACAGCCTCTCTCCATCTGATGATTCCAGAGCAATCTGTCAGCACATTACAGAGACCAAAGCTACTACGTTAACTTACCTGGCACTCTCAGGAATTCTCTCTCTTCTTTCTCCATAACTACATGCAGACAAATTGACAGACACAGTTTGAAATGAGATAGATACAACTTTGAGCTAATATGTTTTAGAATAAGAAACCTACTAATTTCTTCACTGTCTCACACAGTCCCACCTTTTGAGCTGCTGGTAGCTTGTGAATGCCACCATATTGTTTTAGTTGGTAATAATCCAAGATTATTCTCCTGAAATAAACTATCTGGCATCCACCCCCATGGTATCTCGTCAGAAACAGGAGTAGTATCATCATAATAGTACTCTATATTGCCTGAAACAGCAGTAAAGAAACCACCACAGGAACCACCAAACAGAACTAAAGTCACAATGTCTTGAAATACAACCCAAAAATAGAAAAAGAGAAGCTGTTTGACATGGTAGAATACATTAAACAAATGAAGTCAAGTATTAGAGTCACAATATTTGCTTAATTTAAAGGTGGAAGTCTCAGAAAGAGTGAGTGAGAAAGGGCAAGAGAACTGCCAGGAGGGACGGAAAAGCAGGTGATAAAAGTGAAAAAGGACACTAGTGAAAAGCAAATGCAGAAACACTTCTGCTGAACACTCTTTCAGTCTGACGCAATAGTGGACCTTAAGCAAGTGGTATTTTACCCACTGTTCTTTCATTGGGCTATCCACATAATTATCAAGTTTCCCTCCCTCTTCCCTAAACCAAAACCAAGGTGTGTTGAAAAAGAAAGCTTTGACACCTCCATAAAACAAGTTTTTCCAATGGACAACCTCATGATTTTCCACTGTGTTTCATTTTTTTATATGTACATATATATATATATATAATGGACCGTACGCAAATTTTTTATATAAGTATATACATATATAAAATTTACGTACGGTCCATTATACATACAAGGTTCAAATACAAAAGTCCCTCTCTCTTTTGACTTTGTTCTAAAGAGTTCCTGTTTTTTCAGTCATCACAGTCATCTCAAGATTTCTTTGGCTCTTGTAAACACAGTTTCCCTTCTATTTTAAGTTCAAGACTCCCTTTGGCATCAAATGCATCTACGAAAAGTTTAATTATGTATCAGTAACTCAACCACACAAATTAGATTAAAACAGTGGGATACACATGTTCCTAGAAGGTTATTCAATTGCTGAGCAGCTGATGCTAGAATCACAGAACAACTCAGGTCCTCCGCAGGCCATCCACTCCAATTCCCTGCTCAAAGCATCAAAGCTCCATCAAATGATGGAGAGACAATTAAAAAAGTCAGAACTGATCCTTCAACAGTTCAGTCTATTACCTCTCTTCTCAGTCTATTAACTCTCACAGTCCTGCTTGCCAGCTTAAGAGTTAATAAATTTCTAAAAGCATTAGTGTTTAGCATTCACAGGCCATAAGCACTATCTACTGATGCTTAGACATTAAAGAATTGCAAAAGACAGGCAAGACCAACACATAATAGTAACAAATAGAACAAATAGTCCCATACAACCTGGCCTTGAACACTACCAGGGATGGGGCAACCACAATTTTTCTGGGCAACCTGGGAAGAAATTGTTTTAATGTTTAATTTAGATTCTGTGACATCACACTGGTTGTGTGATGTTCAGGTAAGACAAGGAGCCCTACTAGGACACATGAGACTTCATATTACCCCAGCCACAGCACCTTAAACTGTCTCAAGCAGGTACTTGGCTCTGTTCTGCACCAGTTGACACATAATTATCCAGCCCTGCTTAAGAAGCTCTCGGGTTGCGTAGCTGCCATATTCTTCAGTGAGATTTCAGTCTGTAGTTTGCTGACAGCGGTTTCCCACAGGAACTTAATGGGGTCATCTGACTATGTCCCCATGCACAGCTTGCTCTTGTTCCCTTTCAAATTATATATAACTCACCGCAGTATCCTTTCAACAGGAGTTTTAGACTCTCCATCATTAAATCTATCATTGTATCTTTGTATTAAATATTCCTCTATAAACATAAGCTTCAAGGAGTTGAAACATGAAGAGAAAACACCAGTGCACCTCTGTGCCGTACCACTCATTTTGGTAATGATGCCCAGATCTGAATAAAGTTCATTCAGTTTAAATTTAGCAGAAAGCAAACTTGTAAGTAGTGCAATTGTCACCTTCAGTAGGAAATCTTATAGGAACCACTTACAGGAAAACTCAGAGTAAAAGTGAAAATATACATGCATTGGCATTTATGAGGCACCCGTGTTTCACTGAGGCATTTTTCCTGTACAGTGGTTTCACTAAAAAAAGAACATTTTCTGCAGAAAGTCTGTGACATCACACTGAGAATGTCCCCATCCCAGAGCTAATCCTGTCAAGCTAATGCTTTTGCAACAACAGCAACTTTTAATAAGTCAGATATACTACTGATATAATGAATGTCCACTCTTTCAAAGCACATGTGTCAGCACAATATTAATCTTGGTCAGATGCTTCTTGGAAATGTCATGAATGCCAGCTTTCAAAAGTTCAAAAAAACCATTAAGTAAACAAATGACACAAATAGCCACCTTTCTGCTGAAGTCATAGACTATGGAAGAGGTGGGAAATCCCAGAAATCTTGGGACTTCTCTCGAAATATGGGGAGATCCCATAAAAACTTCTAGCATTTGCAGGTTCTCTACAGCCATGGAAACTACCCTTTTTGCAGAACAAAGAGGTATTCCTTCTTCCCCCTGGAAATCCCTATAAGGTTGGGGTGAACATAGCTACATCTCCTTCAAAATCAACATCACACAGATGTTGGGATGCAGGTGGAGGCAGGGTAAGCTATGTCTCATTGCCCTCTCTTTGGTCTTCAGAAACTGGCAATGCTCAGAAAGCTACTCCTGATAGCTGCTGAAGCACTCCAGGGGAAAACTTCTCCTTGGCAGCTACAAGGTCATTTACATGAGACAAGAATACAACTTGAGAAAACCCTGAAGCAGAGAAACACAGCAAGTGCATGAACATCACTCTTCCCACATCACTAATTCTCTTATTCTCAGTGCTGTAAAGGGCATCATCTGATGGAAGCATTTTACCAGATGTTAATAGAGAAGTCTTTTGAGAAAGAGTATACATCTGAACTAAATGTAGGTAGGTGTGACATTATCAAATTTACTGCAAAACTTTTCAGCAAAGCATTTCAATATTAATGGTGATATTTTTCTACCGATGCAATAAAAATTTACTTTCTTCCTTCTATGACATTACAGCAAAATCCTGTATAAAATGCAATACCATATTATGGTAACTCTCATAAATCAGAGATGCAAGTAATAGGGCATCTTTGTCAATACAGTGGCTGCAGAGATCATCTAGTCTATTCCTTGTCAACAACAAGCATGATGGTATAATAAACAGGATGCCTCTCTTCATCAATTCTGCATGTTCTTACAGACCTTAAGACTACTGTGGACACTGACTCCATGCTTTGTAGAGCCAGTACTTTGAAACCGGCAAAGCTTGGCACTGCAGTGCTTAGTGTTGCAGTTTTGATGGGAAGTCGCAGCTGGTTATCTCTAGAAGTTCATCTCTAGAAGCTGTGGGATGGCTGCTCAGTTTTCTCCTCACAGGCAGACAGAAGCAGTGATGTTGGGATTAGCAAATTTCTGCCTGCAAGCACTAGCAGAGGTCTGTAAAGGAGTAGGGCTGATTTAAAGCTAATTTAATAACCCTAGTGCTGCCTCTTCTCAATTTAACTTTCTGTTCTTTTTGGAAACAGGCCAACTTGGCAATCTGAGCCAAGATCGAATTATGCTGGCTTGGATTTTTATAATGCTTTTTATATTCTCCATCTCAAGTGAGTAATGAATTTAGTTGTGCTGAAACAGTTGTGAATACATCTAGTAAAAATGCACTCTAAATCCTCACCTGCTACAACAATCTCAGCAGTACCATTTATTTCACACGCTGACAATGTTGTGGCGTGTAGTTTTGAATTTGTTGAGCCAACTTTTCCAAACTCTTTTGGAATACTGAAGGGCTGTTAAATGAATATTGGAGCCAACACCACGGGAGAATAATCTCTATTTAATTTCACACAGGTGTATCAGCCCAGATTCCACCAGTGATATAAGGCTTCATTGCCATCATCTTCTGGTCTAGGTACAGCAGCATTATTTTTCCCCAGCACTAATGAGCAAAAATAGTCATATATATGATGTTACAGGATCAGATATGGTACCTGGCTTGCTGCCACCTGCACAGTCATTGTGCACTGATACTTGCACTCATCTTCTCTTCATAATTATGTGTCATCCTCCTGAAGTCATATTTCTGTGAACACTCCCCAAAGGAGGAAATGATGTAACTGAGACCAATAGTCTCTGGATAGTCATCCCAAGCACTTCCCCATCCTAAAAATAAAGTAGACCAAGTGCTGTGATTTTCTAATGCTTTAACGACACATTATTCTGACAATGAATCCAAAGTATCTAAAAATTATTGAATTTAATACAGATGTTTAAATAAATTTCTTCTCTTCTACATGCCAGGAAGAAAAAATATAAAGAAACAGATAAACACAAAGAATTTAAGCTGATGGACTTCAGTTACCTGGACTAAAGTACCTCTGAAACAGGAGAATTCACTGCATGTTCATAAAGAGAATCAAAACAATTATGATGGTCAGATTGGTCAAGATCAAGTAAGACTCTGATTTTATATTTCATCCAAGCTCTGGCTTGTCTAAAATTTCAATTCATTCTAGCATATATTTGAAATTCTGAGATGGGCAGACTTACAACAGAAAGGGCCACTTACAAAAATAACAGCATTGCCTCCCTTTATTTTTATAGCCTTCTTAATATTATTAATCAAACCAAATCCTACTCAAACTCACGATAGTGAGTTAAATTATTTTCTAGGATGGCATCAATGTGAAGTGCTTTTCACACTTCTTTTGTTCTTCCTTTCCTTTACCCAGTTAAATACTCTGTCTCTGACATAATACACATCCTTATACTTTTTTATATGGTTAATATATGTGGTTAATTATATTCCACTAGGGCAGGCCAAATTCAATTGAATATTTATTTCTCAAACCTGTCCAAAATGAAGCTAAAGAGCAGTCACGACTCCATGACTTTTGGAGGCGGTGTAGTGTAAATGCTGAATTTAACCCTGTCTTCAGACATATTAGTGACATAGACTGTCCAGCACCTCTGATATGTGCTAGCCACAGATCCTAAATACTCAAGGAGATGAAGCTGAGGCTAGAAAACATTTTTTTTTTTTTTTATGAAGCCATAAACTTTTGCATTTTTGTAGGACCAAGGTATGTCTCTATTCACCATGAGACAATAGAGCAGTTTGGTGCCTGGAGTGGGCACCACGGGAAGGATATCTCCACTGAGTGCACCTTTTTCCCCACCACCACCAGAAATCATGGGTGAGCAGCCTGAGATCCACAGTGCTCCTGGCAGTGGGTCCCATGGCAGCATTTGTACCCAGTGAGCAGGGACAGAGCAGCCACGTGGGGATTATGGTGTCCCCAACACCCTCAAGCACCTGAGCTGGTAGTGACAGGTCTCATCCACTCAAAAAGCTCTCAACTCCACAGGCCTCCCCTCTCTCCAGTCCCAACACACTCTGCATCATGTTACAGATTTCCTTTAAGAAAAATAAGTTTTGCTTTTCAAGCACAGGGAAGGCAATTCAAGGTCTGCAAAAGGTATCCGGGGAATGGACAGGGAGACACAGCCAGAACCAGCAGGCAGACGGTCTCTCCTTTTGATTCAGATCTCCTACTTTTTATGACTGCTTGGCCTATTCTGCATCTATTTACAGTCAACAAACTCTCTGGCCACATTACAAAGGCTTCCTTTGGCTCAGTGTGATACATAGTTAACAAATTTATTAAAATTATTGGTACAAAGAAAAATTTTTTTTTTACACACCCCCTCTCTTCCAGCCTAAAATACATTCACTTGTCAGGTCCAACATGCTTAATTTGTCATGACTTTCAGTAGAACTTGGAGAATTGTATTTGGAAAGAATCCAGTCAGGGCTGCACAGCAAAACTGATACATGCTTCAGTGGCAACAGTGAAGCCAACGTGCCAACACATTTCATTAAGGGGATTGCCAGTTCCCACACAATTCTGCCACAGAGAAAACAGCAAGGGATTACAAAGAATTCAACCCCCCAATTCCTAGTGATTCAGAAATTGCCAAAATGCTCTAGTACCCATCAGCTCAAGCAGAGCAAAAGCAATGAAACCTGTTGAAGATCCTGCTGGGAATAATGAAAGTGAAAAGTAATTTTCATTCACTAAAGCTTCTTTATTCAAAGAAAATTCTGATTGACACCAATAAGGGACCTGCGTGACTAAATGATACTTTGTACAAATACAGCTGGAATAGGATGAATGCTTACTGCCTACATTCCCTTTGTTTTGTGGATCAAAATCCATGAAGATCTATGCTGTATATATTCCAGCTTTAAAAGTTAATGTAAGAGAATTCAGTGTGTTAATATTTGAAAAATTGACACACCTCTCATCTGGATGAGCTAACTCAGAAACTCTTAATTTTAACTGATGGGCCAGCTAGAGCCATCAGAGCCTTCAGTGGCACACGTAGCTTCCCCAGCAAGTCGACCAACGAGCGACCAGGGTTACAGCTGCTCAAACCACAGAGGACTGTTCTCAGGCAACTGGGAGTGACCTACTCTTTCTAATACCTCTTATTTCCCAAGTTAGAATTTATTGTTGCTTCTGTTATGAATTTTGAAAGTTCTAGGCCTCATAACACTACCCCACTCACAGTTACAATGTGCAAGCCACACAGGACTGTTGGTTCAGCAGCACATCCAGCTGGGGGGAGAGAGAGAGGATGGTTTGTGCTATGCTCTGCTTGGTCATAAGCATTTCCTGAATTCTGTTTCTCATCCATGATTATGCACTTGGTGCCGTAGCCTCACTGTGAAGCTTTCTGAATCTGGAATGTATATGCATGGGCATGTATATCTTTATTGACTAGTACTTGCCATTTTAGACAGTGGATAAAATTATCAGTACAGTCTGCAGAAAATATTCAAGGTAACAAGACAACATCTTACTTGTCCTCTCTGTTTATGCGGTTTCTGGAAACTCTTTTCGGGAAGGAGATAAACAAGTTTCATTTAATCATACAATTACTAAAATCAGCCACTGACATGACCTCTAATAAACTGCTAAGTTTTAAAATTAAATTTAATCAGTTGGCTTTTCAAAATGTCAAAAATGACAGCTTCTAGATAGTGAGGACTTATGAAGCCTAGACTAAATATTTGCCCATAGGTCACTTCGGGGGAAAAACAAGAAAGTTTTGTAAAGCATCATAAGGGTTTGTTTTTTTTTTTTTAAAGTTTAATTTACACAGACCTCTAACCTGGCAACACTCAGCCACTTTCTCTCCCCTTACCTGACCTTAACCAGGAAAAAAAGGTACAGCTTTAGCAACAAAAGGCTTTCTTTGAAGCTACTACACTGAATCTATTCATAAAGAAAGCAAGCAAAAGCCAAAGATGCAATTCCCTCCTCTTCATGCAGACATCTGAACAGACAGGTAGGATGTGGTAGAAGGGGATTGGGCAGAAGGGATGGAGCTGTGGGGGAGCGGAGAGGAACTGCCAATACAGCTGGAATGTTCTGCCCAGCTACTTGCCTTGTTAGTGATTACTGCACCCCAGGGAAGGAGAAGTGCCCTGTCACCACAAAGGGGATGCTGAAGTGAGTCTACTTCAGCTACTCTGTAAATATGCTTTGCTTCATGTTCACTTTTTTCTAGCACAGTCTCAGGCAGGCAGAGTCATGGCCACAAACAGAAACTTTAACAAAACCAGCCTGCAACTTGCATGTACTGGATTTGACCAAAGCTTTTAAGCTTCCAGGATAAAGTTCATGTAGACAGCACTTATGAGTCTGTCTGTGCATACACACACACATCTGTATATACAGATAACTGCATATATACAGTCATTGTAGTGATCCCTCAGATGACCCTCCTGGCAAAGGCAGAACCCCAGTTCTGACACTACACAGAATTAGTTACAGCAACAGGCAAACCAGTCCTATCCCAAGGGGATTTGGAGCAATCTATCCACCGTCGCCTGTGTACAGGTTCAGAGAAAGTACAGGAGGAAGGATATGCCAGGCGATCCCACCTCACCTGCTCCTCCACCAGGCTCATCCAGCACAAACCTGCTGCTAAAATGGGGTATATTTTACATAATGCTATGCACAGCATAGAATTGTATTTAAAAACAGTTTTATTTACTTTGAAAATAAAGATTTCTTTTTAGTAGACTTTGTTTTTAGAATACATAGGAAAGTTTGTTTTTCAAGGACTGAAGGGAAAGCTCTGATCGTGTTCCGATGCTAAAGACTTTGATCACTATTGCATGTCTGATGAAGTTGCGATGTAGCACGCAAGCAAACATCCATCCATTCAAACCTAAAATTTAGATGTATGAAGACCTAGACCTGTCTGGTGAGCAAATAGTTTTGAAAAGGGCTCAACCACTTCAGAAGCCCCTGAAGCAAAAAAAACTAAGAAAAATGTTTGCATTAGCTCTAAACAAACTTTTGAAAAAATACTACTTGGCTTCTCGAGTACTTAGTAATAAGTCACTGTCCTGTGGGGCAAAATCTCATACATGCCATTCCACTTCATTTTACTCAGTGAATTACCCTTTCTCTACTTATATTATAGTCACTTATTTCTTCACAAGTTATAGATATTTGTCACGCTACATATCTGAGTAAATTATTGTATTTCCACAGAGGCTTTATCTGTAAAAATTGGTATAACCTATACATGACCATTATAAACTCATCTCTCACCACGATGTTAAAATTGTAATTGTTTCCTTGACATCAACTCCTCTCCCAGTCAATTATCTGGCTATCAAGGCATTTACACACGCAGGATGTAAATGAGAGCAAAATCTGGTCAACTACACTGAGCTCAGTCAACAACCCACAATCAATTAAAGCTGATCAGATAATTAGCCTTACAAAAAAAGGAGTTTCCTGAAAATAATACAGTCCATCAGAAACACAGGTATACATGTGGTATACATGTAGTATATGAAGAAATGCACTCTCTGAGTAAGGTCCCCATATACAAAACCCTTTACAGCTGCAGCAGCAGTAACACCACTTTGAAATCTGTAGCATTGGAGGACTGATGCATGAAGGAGAAACTGGCTGCTGGTTGATAGCAAAAAGTGCCTGTAGGCCAAAGATTTAACATGCTCCAATTATGAAATATTGGGCAGAAAGACACAGATTGCAAGTCACAAAAGTATAGCCAAGTATGCCTGCATTTCCTAAGGGCTAAACAAGCTATTGAGAAATACATTCACAGAAGAATATGACACAGTGACCTCGTCTTAAGTCTGGAAAGAACAGAAATCAGCACAGATTCCCCTGAAAAGCTGAGTTATATCCCAGACACAAGGCAGCCATCCACGTCAGGGCAAGTGCAGTGCGATCCACAAGCCTCTGATGAAAAAGGCACATTGTTTATTTCCAATTAAATGCAACAGGCACAGGGTTACAAGCACTCTAAGTGTTAGGTCAAACTATGATACACTATTGTGATTTCTAAGAAACAATAAAATTTAAAGGTTCTTTGACACCACTAAATTGAACATTCAATTTCTTTTATCAGAGGATACAGGCAAAAAGGAACAATTATATTCCTCTTTATGTGCAGGCAGGCTGCTGGTTTATTGTTAGTATTTGGGCTTTGTTTCTAACCGTTCTTTCCTGTAGGGCTTTAACCACTTCTGGTGAGCACTAACAAAGTATAGTCAGGATTTGTACATTAATGACAAAAATCCCTCCTAACCAGAATTTAATAGAAGTCAAGATAGCAATACCTACCTCCTACCAAAGTCTCGTGAACTGCCAAGGTTAGATGCTTTCAGCAGCACCACCAGCATTCATTCCGAGAGCCCAAGACCATGAAGCTTAAACATGGTATCTTGGACTGTATGCCAATAGTTCAGGGCAGCAGGAACTACACTGCAAAGCAGCCTTATCAAAAAGATCCACTTCCATATAAAATACCAGTTCAAAATAGCAGCTAGTCACAAGCAAAACCCAAACACCCTACTAGATGAACCACAAAGTATCTTAGTCTGTGACCAAGTGTTACAACTGCAAAGTTCTTTTCCTGACTATTTAAAAAAGTTAATGAAAATGCTTTTCCTTGGTGTATTATCACTGATTCTGTTACACTGGACATGCAGAATAGCCTTGAAAGAACCCTCAGCATGCACATGCAAACACATTTGTAACTGGATGTATGAAACTACAGAAGAAAACTAAACACCTCTGGCCTTGAAGAAAATGATTCATTGCCTCTTCTTGAGGAAGCCATTAAATGTTTTATGATCTGAAGTAGTCTCTCAAGTTATGAGAATACACTGAAAACCAGTACTTGCTCAAGACTCCCCAACAGCAGGCTCTAAGCATTTTACCTAAAATTATCTGCAGTTTTAGTTTCAGTCAGCAAAGCTTAGGCACAACACAGTTAATGTGAGCTTTCCAGGGGCCCATGGTGGAGTTCCAGGAGGCTCAGTCCTGGCCCAAAGCCATTACTGGCAAAGTTGCCATCTAGCTCATGGGGCAGAACCTTGCTCTAGCATTCCACCAAGGGTTGTGGAGCTTTCTCCATTTGCTCCCTGTACTGCAGAAGGACAGTGTCTTCCTCCTCTTCCTGGCCTTGAGAGATGCCCATCATAGGTCATGAAATCCGAAACAGCACAGAGTAACTTTCTACACCAGAAGCAGCATTATGGATTTTCATGGAACTACCAGACACTTGCTATGAGGTGTCAGAGAGTCTGTAAGTTTCCCAAATGCACTTGAGTTCTGTAAACTCCTGAACTCCCTGTGCTTCAGTCTCAAACTCTGGTGATCATTCTCCAGCGTTCAGTACCTCATCACACAGATTAAATGACACACAGTCAATCCTACATACACACTGAGCAATAAATCCTACTTTTTCCTCTGTGTAGCACGAAGAGTGTTTAACCTGCAATTTCTTGGTGATTTTGCAGAAGTGGGGGATGAAGGGGTTCATACTCACACAGCTTAATCTGTGAATTTCTCCTTGGTTCACTCGCCTAACAACAGTCCTCCTCTTCTTCCGTAGTTCATTGGACTCCTTTCTGAATCTCCCACGAAAGCTCATTGTATCCGTAGGAATTAAGCACCAAACGAATCTCTCTTTAAAAACTGTGCTCCTTTAACCTCCTTCCTTCAGCAGCTTCAGCATAACAACTGGAAGCTGCGGACACTGTTCAAAGGGGAAGTATGTCTAAAAGTTACATGCTGTATCCACAGTTACTGAACAGAAAGAAGAAGAAAACCAGCAAGAACTCATTTCTTCCTGTGAATAATATTGTGCTATTAAGGCGAGAGTGTCTCATTAAACCATAAATACACCCAGCCCCCACCTCTAATGCAAATTGAAATAGGAAGTTGTAGAAAAAACACTGCAACCGAAAATCTATCTTTGTCTCAAACACCATTACATCCTTTCTTCTCACCACCCTGTCTGATTCGAAAGCCAAAACAGCTGCACTCTTACTTCATGTGCATGTGTGTCTTCAAGCCAAAAAAAGTCATTCACAGAACAGCCACCTCCTTCTGAGCCCCTTGGTAGCAGATTTCAATCACTGAGCACACAGTGATAGGTTTGTGCTGCCAGGGCCCAGGACCATCTCTGCTTTTGGACCAAGGCAGTTCCCCTTTCAATGTGGCATGAAATATCAATAAGAGGAAGCACTGTGCAAATTCCTAAATTTGCAGACAGTTGTAAAAAGTGGAAAATAGAGAAATTTATATGCTGGTATCCAAAACGCATTTTTGGCTTGTAGAAACCTGGTTTCAGAAATGCTTGCAACCCGACAACTAAGAACCTGGTTGCTTCACCCTGCTCCCACCTCAGGAGAAAGCAAAGCTACCAGACAGAGCCTGCTCCCCAGATGCCCCACACAGGAGCAACCTCAGCAGCTCTCCCACCCCACTACTCTACACAGGGGCAATCCCAGCAGCACCTTGACAGGCCAAAAGCCCCTCACTCAGTGCCTCAGAACTGTAGTGGCAATGGGAGCAGTGACATGGCCAGTAAAACTATTCTTAACTAAGGTAGGAGACTCATTCTGTGCTTGGCTGTCTGAAGGCTGGCAGGGCACAAAGGTCTTTTAAAACCGAACAAACCCCCTCAGTGCCCACACATGTGCATGCACACACACACACAGAACCTTTTCTTCTTTGTTCCAGCTGAGGATTCATCCTGCTGCAACAGCAATACTACATTCCCCTATGTGGCATGCATTAGGTTTTTATTTTTATTTACTATCTGTGTGCATAACTAAGAAAAAGTGATAGTTTTTTTGCTTCCTCATTCTGGATTTTTTGCAAAATGGACAATAAGCATCTTTTCCACAACTTGTTTCAGTTAAGTACTCTGAGATCTGCAGCTTTATCCTGAGTGACATTTTCTGTTCTTTTTCTAACGAGTACTTCTGAATTCTATGAACTCTTTCACATTTCTCAGCATTAGAAATTTGATTCAGCATTACATTTGATCCAAAGTAAAAAACCTCTGCAGAAGTTCCAAGGATTGTTCCATATGCTGGATTTCTGAACCAGGAGAATAGTCACACCAAGCCCAGCATGTCTGACCTGAGCACTACAAAACCACATTGGTCTGATCAGTTTGCTTTCCTCTCCTACAGTTAAACATGGTATAACATCAAGAATTAAAGCCCCATCTCATTGCTATCTTTGTCATTCAGCTTTGTCTTTGAGAAGATCACCTCCTTTAAACTGTTACCAGTCTGCTGTGTGACCGCTTAAGAAAGATTTCACTGTACTCCTACTTAGTGGTGAAAACCATCTGTGTCTAGCACTAGAAAACAGAAAGGACTACAGAAATCCTTTGCCAAGGTATGCAGACATTTCAAGTGGCTACCAATATAGAACCACAACATTAACCAAGTTGGAATCACCCTTGTTTTTTTCTCAAACTACCACACTATCTATACTGGCGTTCCTGGTGCCTCTCATATAACACAGCGAACGTGGCTGCCAAGACAAGAGGCCCTTGCCAGAAGTTAAATTTAATGCTGGAATCATCAGCTCTGCTGGCTTAACTTTAGGCAGGTATCAATTCCTCTCAGAGGCTCCTTTGCCTACCCACTCCTTGCTGTGACTGGCACATAGAACGAGCAGAGCTCCATTTTTCCTTTCCTTGGGAAGGCTCTCTCCCAGCTTTCTGCCTCCTGCAGCATGGAGTGGCCCCGCCAGGTCGTCCTTTCCACTGAAATAAGGGTCACTAGCACTTCCTGAAACTTTAATGAACTTGTATTACTCCAAAATAATACAAAATGTGAACTTGGGTTCAAGTTTCCAGCTGGTCCTTATCCAGTTTACTCCACTGAGTATCTTTTGTCCAAAGGATTTTCATTCCTAATACTATTAATCCTCATTTATTTCCGTATCTCTGACAGACAGACTTCTGTGAACAATGCTAAAGGCAGTCAGCATTGCATTTTCTCAACACCAAGACATTCAAAGGTTGAAGCAATGAAATAATAAATAAGTTACAGCATTCACATAGAGATATGAACCAAAGTAATAGTAAACAACTGCAAATAAAGACTCCACTTTCTTAGATCTGTTTTGAATGCAAATCCCCCTACACTTGTAATGGGGAATAACAAAACCATTCAAGTGTCTCATAATGCTTTGTCCTGTAGCAGAAGTACAAAGCAAATTTCATTAGCATCAGTGTGACTAAACCCTAATTTCTCCTCAAGACTTCTCTACCTCTTCAGTTAAAGGTACTGAGTAGTTTAAGATGATAATAAAATTAGTTAATAAGATATATAAGTTAATAATGTGCTGCTTTTAAATTCAGAACTAATATGTATAAAGTGAGAAGTATTACCCATACCCCAAGCTATCCCAAGAAAAGAGGTATTTGGTCACAAAAAACCCACAAGCCTTGGTTTACATTTGTGAACTGCTGTACCTGTACCCAATTCATATAGTCAAAATAAGGGTGCTGAAACCTTTCAGAAAACAGTAAGTTATGTCAGGTAGTCAATGTTTAATTGCCTTCTGCTCTGCTGTCTTTGTAGGACATATTCATCTGCTCCCAGCATTTCTCAGAAACTTATAATACCTAGATAGGAAAAATAGTAACATTTGATATCTCTACTGCAGTTAAGGAATAGCTATGCATTCCTTTTGCTGCAGAGCCACTAGCATTAAGTGTTCTGACAGGGGTCACAAGTTGTTAAAGAACTTTTTAATTCCCTTTTTCTACATTTCTTCTAGAGCTTCTCATTTCCCTTTTAGATCTATTCACTGTCTTAGATAATTTACTTCAGTTTGAATTGTGATATACAGCAATATGTAAAAAAATTGAAGAAAACTAATCCACTTCTACAGTACTTCATTGGAAAATGTATTTCATTAGTGCTTTGCTAGCAGCCAAAGATAAAAAAAAATCAGTTCCTAAAGTGTTTCTCTTCAGCTAGCATAAAAAACACCCCAAAACATGCTGAATATTTGGGTTGCTGTGTAGCAAATACTGAATTCACTGTATTGTACTTCTAAAATAATAAAATCTACCAACTCCAACCAAGAAGGATCGAGCAGTGATGCTTCAGTTGTTCATACGGGCATTCCCCTCCCCTCCCTCTCCCTGCCCCCCACCAAATTTAGAGCAGGAAAAAAATCTTATGCAAACATCAAATTCATAGCAAATTTTAGGGAATGAATGCTTCACTTCAGCTCAGGACTTCTGACCAGAAGCAATGGTGACATGTAATAACAGTGCAACTCAAAAACATAGTCTTGACTTATGCCATTGTATATATAAATAATTGCACATCCACAGACATTACACACCTAATCATAACACAGGCCTTTTGCTTAACAGATTTGAGAAAGACAGGTTAATGAACAAGCAAGAAAACTTCTTTTGCTGGAACAAGCTGCATCAACTGCCTATTAAGCCTATTCTAAAATTAAATTCTGAAAAGAAATACAAACCTCTCATAATAAAATTTGCTTCATGTATAAACTAAGACCAGTGTGATGACAGTGACACCGCCATTCATACAGCCTTTGCAGCATAGACCAGTACTGAAAGATCTGTCCAACAAAATTAACATTTCACCCCTTGGCAAAGCACAGATAAGAACCTGCCTACATCCCTTGAATGGCTTGTGGCATTTCCAGTAAGTCAGAGTTCTTGGTAGAACCACAGCAGTAAAGTCGTTGAAGAAAAACCAAAGGATGCCAGCCCTGCCCAACACCCGGTCCCTGGGCAGAAACAGAGACAATCCTGCACTCTGTGACCATGCCATTATCACATGGTGGGCAGGCAGCGCTCAGCTCAAGTACTGGGGAGAAGAAAAACAGGGTACCGTGAAGGGGGTCACAAAGAGCCCTTTCTATTCTTTTTTTTTAATTTTAATTTTTTACATTATTCTTCCGAGGCCAATAATGAGGAGATTAACGCAGTTAATATCCCACAGCATGCAGGCAGTGCTAGTACACATACTGTTGCTGCTTTTCAGATATGCCTTACCTGGTCTTCAGTGTCAATCCTCCAGCAAGTCCCCCATCACTTTCTGTCACACCCTGAACAAGGCAGTGCTGCCAGAAGTGAGTTATGTTTGGACAAAGCCAGACACATCAGATACAACGTGCCGTCCTTTCCGCAGTCAGAGTGCCCGCTAGCAAATTGATTGTACTGAGTGGCAACACACTGAACACGTTTTTTCAGATATGAATGCCAAAAATCTACTAATGGGACAGTGAGACTAAAGCTGAGGCGACAATGACCAGACATCACACACTCATCTTACCTGCATTGTCCAGGAATTGGGAATAGTGTGTGCTCTGGGGTGGTTTGTGAGTGTGACTGAAAACTGCACTTCCAAACAGCTTCATGTTGGACAGGTAAAGCAGATTACTACACTAGGCCAGAAACACATAGGTGGTTTTTACTAGTACCTAACGAAAACAACAGAAAGCACTAGTGACCTCCATCCCAATCCCTTTGTCAAAGACTGAACATTCTCTCTCCTCCTGCTCCCTCCTCAAAAAAAATAAAAAAAAACAAACCACAAAAACAGAACCAAAACTAAAAAAGAGAAAACAAAACAAACCAAGAAGAGATCATATTTTGGAATTAAAAGCTCAATATTGATCTGTGCTTTGAAAATGTCTTTAAAAAAAAAAAAAGGAAAAATATGAAACCAAAACAACGTAAACAAAAAGAAAAATGACATCTGAAGCAAACTTTTGCAAAGCCACTCTGGTATTGTATCAGCTGGAAGCAAATGACATTGTTTTTTGAGAAATACGACTCTACCTATGGCCCAACAACTTAAGCTGATACATCAAGCCTTGCACACAAACACTCCACAAAGCCTTTAGAATAGCTGATGCTTGCATTTTGCCCACACATTCATACAGCTAGCTCTGACCAGGCAAAGGGCTCGGAATTCATCACAGTTAAAACAACATCAGCACACAAGGTGAGCTCTCCAAGGCAGGGGGATTGTGCCCCTGCATAAATGTCCATGAAAAGCAGCCCTTATATCTGTCAGAGCTCTGCTAACAGATCTTTCCAGATATCAGTCCCTGGTGTCAGAGACTCCACCTCTGTCAATTCACTTCTTTTCATCCCAGCCGGACAGTGTGCTGATCTCAGCAATTCCTCCCGCTATGCCTTCACCTTTGTTTCATGCCCCAGATATTAGTGCACTCATGCAGAACACATTTCTGAGAGGCTGATGTATTTCTTTGCCGTTTGTGAAAGTCTAAAACACCCCCTCCAGCTGAACTGGTGGTGACAGGAGCTGTCCCCAGGTCGAACGTGCCAGTCTCTTTGCGCCTTGCCAGAGCAAGTCACCCGTGACTGGAGGGGTCTCTGGGGGGGTTGAGGAGAAGGCCTTGGGAAGGCAATCTGGCAGTTCCCAGGCTGATCTCACACAGTGCTCAAGGGCCATTTCATCACCTCAACGTGGCCATGTAAACACTCACAAGAGCTTGCTAATAATGTCCACACTCAAAAAGCCATTTACCCCTTTGCTAATTTTACAGCTCCTATGGAACGTCTTGCTGTCTTCCTATTTGGGAAGCAGGCTTGGCTGGCCTAGAAGCAAGCAGTCCCATCCTCCTCCACACCCTAGGAATGCTGCTCCCCCTGCACACACTGTCCCACTCTCTCTTTGCCACTGCAGTGTTTCTGTCAGCTCACCCTTCAAGAACAGCAGTACCATTTCAGCAGCTTCCCAAGCTGGAAACCCACCTGCACCCTATACGAGTATAATACATTCCCTTGCCACAAGGCTGAGAAGGGCCTTGGAGAACCTACTGGAAGCAACCCCGAAGCATCCAGCTATGACCAAATGGTATAACTTACAGAAAAGCATGATCATGGCCCTCATGCTTGCAGCTGTTCCTCACCTACCCCGTCAGTCCTCTGGAGGCAGGAGCCACGGGTACTGCTGTTGTGCTGCCAGCTGGTCCCCTTTGCAAGTGCCAGGGTCCCAGGGGCACAGTGGCACTGCAAACTCACTGAGAGCACAGCTGAGCTCAGTTACCACAGGCTGCTGTCCCAGCTGGCTTTGCACAGGTTGGGTAGAAATAGGGCTGCACTTACTCTCTCTAAGCAAACTGCTTCTTATGCCAGTAATCAGGTTGGAAGAATAAACTTTCCATTAGCAATGTTGTCCTGCTGATGTGTACAAAAGCAAAATATGCAATTACTTTAATTTCTTCTTTACTTTTGTCCATCGGGAAATTTCAAATAAACATTACGCCTTTTGTTTTCATCTACATGGACTAGAAACAGCCCTTGATAACAACACACATAGTGATGAAGGGCCATGAAAGGTGATTAAATAATTTAATCACCTTAATTTACACTATCTCCAGACATATCAATGCACCTGTCACTTGGGCTTCTGCTGCATGCTTTTCTGATTGCAATTTTAATCCTTGTTATTCATGTCTATGCTATGCTGCAGAAAGGATTTTTCTTTTTCTTTACCAAGAAAAGCTCAGACCAGACATCTGGTTTATAAAGAGAATCCACATTTTCACCCAATTTTCCAGACGGAATAACTGAAGCAAAAGGAGGTTAGGCAACTCACTCATTTACTCAAGGTCACAATCAACATCTACAATGACATATTATTGATATAAAATAACCCTGGAATCCTCTTCACTGGTTTTTTTTTTTTCCAACTACTAAAACACACTCCCCTCCATACATGTGCAAGCTGACCGTACAACTGTTTTTGTGTCTGATATCACATACTTGTAACATATATTCAATGTCACAGATTCCTGTGAACTCTCTCCTAGTGCCTCTGGGTATCTTAAGCAATTGAGAAAGCAACTGCATGTAATAATTCATCATCTGGATCCTATAACTGAAAGCTAAATAATAGCATTTTGGAAGAGATAAAAAAGCACACAAATTTCAAAGGCAGATAAGCAAGATTACTTTCTTTTTTTAGAAAAAAAAAAAAAAAAAGGAGAGAAGCATAAAACCCTGCAAGTCAGATTTACATTAGTTAAATTTGGTATGTGGGAAAGAGAAAAAGACAACTTGTACCCCTTTGACATTGCCATTCTCTTTCTGTTTCCCTGGAACACAGAAAACAAAACAGCGTAGTGGAATAAACACCGCCAACCTCTGATATGGTATTTCTTACTCTGACACAACTTTCCGTAGACCCAGGGAATTGTTTCACCTTTCCAGGCCTTTTTTAAAAAATTCTTAATTAAAACCTGGTAATCCTAATTGAAACTTAGAAAAAATACGCAATCTTCAGTATTACCAAAATAAGCAGGTTAAAAAACTCAAGGAAAATACCGAAGTAGCAGTGGTTAGGGTCCCTGGGAAAGCCCTACAGTTTGTGAAAGCCTGTGTAAAGTCATTAAAACTAAATATAACTCAACCCTGGCAAAAAAAGAGATATAATTCATCAAGTTCTACTCCTTCAGTTACCCCAGCCTCGTACCAAAGGAATATCCAGTGGGCTGCTGCGGGTCCTGACACACAGAGACAGAACCACCCACCAACCAACCCACAGTGCGCAGGGACTATAACCTGCAACAAACGCAAAATAATTCATGGGAGCAGAAGCGACTAAGCCCACATATTTGGCATGCCAAGAGTAATGCTGTTTCAGTAGCAAAATACTGAATGTTCACCTGGATGCCACACTAAATTCCAGTTTATGGAAGCACAGTTGTAACATGTAGGATTTAACCTAGATTCTGCACCTGTGTGTCTACAGACATCAAAGTTCAGAACACATCAGTATAACAGTGTATCTTCTGAATACTCTTTTAATTTGCACTCATGCAGGTTCCCAGACTGAGATGGCACCAGCATACTTATTAGTTCTCAAAGACTTGTATCTTGTGAATTTTTTTCATTCATCAAACTTAAAAATTTTCTGGCAAGGAAATTCAGTTTTAATATTAATTCTGTATTTTTTTTCCTCACAAACTTGTCCCCTATTAGTTTAATCTGATGATTCCTACTTCATCTTGTTTCAATGTTGAAAGAAAAAACTGCTAGCAAAGTCTACATGCCTCTGACCATTCTTGATTTTTATGGCTTTCATCATATCCCTTCAGTTATTTTTCAGGCCAGTCCAGGCCTATTCTACATATGTAGTCATGGACTAATTTTGCTGATCCTCCTCGCCCTTCTCTGTAATTTTCCAATTCCAGTAAGACTGTTTTGAATTGTATGAGGTATTAAAGCCCTCCCAAGAAGTTGCTATGGAACTCTTCTATCCAAGGACAGATCAAAAAGCAAAATTTATTTATGATTTGTCAGTAAGCTGGAAAACAGGACCAAAACTATGTCATTCTTAACACAGTAAAGCTGCTCTAAGCTTCCAGGTCCCAGCCTCTGCAAGGCAGAGAGCTGAATCATAGTAATTCCTCTTCTTTCGCCTGCTCTGGATGATTTTCTCTGGTGGGATGAGTGCAAGCCAGTATTCTTCCCCTGGTGTTTCTCCCCCCTCCCACATCTTGCTCTTTGTATCCAACATGCAAAGACAACTGTTTTCAACTCTTGCCTTATCATCAACCTTAAACCGATCACTAACAATCTGACTCTGTATCAAGAGGTCTTAATTTGGAAATTCTGTTGGTTTTTTTGAACATGGAAATTCTGGAAAGTCCAAAAAATTCCTCTCTTACCATAGAAACAGCTGGGACATCCTGACTCTTATTTCTACTAAGTGCTGTTTGAGCTGGAAACAAAATAATTGGTCAGGAAATCAGACGCTAAGAGGTTAACTTCTGATTTCCTACAAATGCACACTATAGCCAAGCATAAACAAGTGCCAGAAAGGGATGTGGATGGGAAATAAAGCAGAGTTTGCTGCAGTTCCTCCTCACTCAGCTCCTTGTTCTGCCTGAAACACTGCAGACATGGCCTGACTCAAGGAACAAATCCTTTTTTGAAAATATTTACAAGAAATACAGTTGTCTTTTGAATGCAATTTACAAAAAGCAATGTTTAGCCACCAATTCATATTCTTTCTTCAGGCTCATGTAACTTAAAATTGCCTTTGAGTTCGTTTAAAAAAGGAAAATTGGCAAGCACTTAGCATGTACAAAAGCTTTTGGCAGCTTAAAAATACTGTGTAAAGAAACTTCTCAGTGGGAGCTGGTACAAACTTTTATGTCAACTCATATCTCAAACATTTCATTTGGGCAGGTCTGGTTTGGTGCATTCTTCAAGAATTGGCTTTTTTATACAGCGAAAACATTTTATTAACCGATATTTACAGTTTCAGTTAGATTTGGAGAGGAAGGGCAAAAACACATTGGTACAATTCCAGGCTTGGATTCACTTTTATCTTTTATATAAAAAGCAGAATTAAGCTCATGTCAGCAAATATTTCTATTATTTCCAAATAGTTTTTCAGTTCAAACTGTGTTCATGAGATTTCTCTATACTTCCATACATTTTGCTAAAATATTTTGCATTTACACAAGAGTTTGAGGAATGAGCATGCTATCTGCCAGAGCTGCTTGGTCAGAGGGTTTCTGAACAAAAGCAGGTGACAGATGAACAAACACTCCAGTCACGAGTCCTTCCCCAACTGATGTCTTTGCTACACTGTCAGCACAAACAAAATCAGGTGCTACAAGGGGCAAATGGTCATCATGAAGAACCGGATGCATCATGAACAAAAAAAACATATTGTGCATCTGAAATACTGGAAAATGTATTCATTAAAAATCTGCAAAGAAACAACGAATGTTTCCAGCTGGATGTATCAGATTCAAGGTTAGGATTACTCTCCCTGTATTTTTGACACATCTGATGCTCACATATATCTGGAGGATGTGTTATGGAGCACATGCACAACACCTGGGAGCAGACAGACAATGAGGGACTTGGTTTCTTTCATAACAGGGCAGTTAAAAGATAAAAGGAGACCCAACTGCAAGGTTTAAAGGCCAAAAGAACCGGACATTCCTGGCAACAAACAAGCTATTAGGTAACTGCTTAGATCACTGCATCTCCTTAAGGATTGTGCTCTTGTTTAGAACCAAAGAGCTGATGGTGGTCGATAGCTAGAGGGACTTGAGCACTGCAAAAGCCAAAAGAGTCACAGCTGGAATGAGCAAAGCCAGGCACAAGTGCCAGCTGGCAGGTGAAGAGACCGAACAGGCAGCTGGATACTCTCTGCCTCGTTGCTTCTTCTAGGAGCTCTAGGGAGATGAGAAAAGGCTCCTCAAGCATGTGGGAGAATGGGTTAAAGACAGGGAAAGGGCTAAGGCACTGAAAAGGAAGAAGTGCAGATCAGCTGTAGGAGCACTTCTTATTTTTTACGTTCAAGCCACAAGTATCCAAAATTAAGAAAGAATAGGCCCAATTCCAAGATTAGTTTCTCTCCAGAACTTCACTGTAATCCCATTAAGATCAGATCTCCTATAGAGATAGCTGCAATGAATGTTTGCACATAATTTACTAATGGGAGAAACATCTCAAAGACGACAGAGGAGCATCTGGTTCCAGGAATCTACACTTAAGTAAATAATCTCTTTACTGTTAAGGCTTACCCTCTGAAAGAACTAATTTTAGCACAGAAGTCACAACCTGTGGAAAACATCAAGGTAACACCAAACCCTTACTGAAAAGCCAAAGAAAGTTACGAGTGACTGGTGGCATGATGTTCAAGTCCCAACATCCCAGTTTCAGAGCTAACCACTGACTGATCCAGCAAGGCCACACACATTTTCCACTCTAACTTCACGATCTCTTTTTTTGGGAAGAGAAACACACAAGCAGCACAGAATTACCCTTCTGATCCACTTTACTGCATGAAGTCAAAACCTTATTCTGCTGGATCTGCACACATTTAACTGAGAACTGAATCTGGCCATCTCATCTTCCAGCAAGTATCAATACTAATGAAAAGAAAATGAGCACAGCAGTTGACAGATGAGAAGTGAGGAAAAACAAACACCAAAGGCACGAAGTATTCAATTCCTTTGGTTCCATACACTGTATTGAGAGTGATCCCTGAGGCATAAAGAAGTCCGACAAACATTACAATGGCTATTTTTCATAAAAAACCACACAGAAAGAATCTATTATTTTTCAAGCTAACCACAAATTAGCAATAATTATTAACAGACTGCAATTGTAGAAGTAAGATATTGCACACAGTTTCTTTCTGTTTAGACAGAAAATAGCATTTTGTTCTGAAGAGGCACTAAATTAGCAGGACAAAAAAACCACACATTTTTATAGAGTATATTTACTTACAGAATTTAAAAATAAGAGTCCTAGCAAAACTGAAATAATTGACCCCATAACAATGAAGGAATCAGTTTCTTTCTGACTAGAAATATGTGCATGTATGCACAGCTACCACACCTCAGTGTAGAAGACCAGGGCCTGTGGTCTGAGCCAGCTTCAGCTGGATTAGACTTGGAGTAGTGTCCTTAGATGATGTCAGGCCTTTGCCACCCAAAACATCCTGAAGTATTCATGTGACATGCTTTTTGGTGCTGAATCCTAATCCTTTCCCTACCATGGTATTTCTCACTCTCAATCACTAATTCAAGCTGGAAGCCTTCATTATTCAAGGAAGTGATTCAAAATCTAAAAGACCAGGAACTGTTCCTGTCTTTCCTAGACAGTCCCTTTTCCTTCATCTTCCTTGGCTCCAAACACTCTGAAGATAACATACCTGTTCCTGTATTCCTAACACAACATTACTGCAGTGAACAAGAGTGCAGTTCCTTGAGTACTTCAGCAGAGAACTCTTTTATTTTTTCCTCTCATAAAAAGAGCTGCCAGTTAATACTAGCTGACAGACTCAGATAGGCTGAAGACTCAGAAATTATATTCTGTGTTTGTCCCATTCCCCTTAAGGTACAGGAGATATCACAAGCTGGAACTAGTCTGTATTCATCCACACGATGACAGTAGTCATCTGATAGTCATGAAGCAGTGCCGCCTTTCATCAAAACCTTGTATGATTCAGGAAATGTAATCTAGGAGTCAGAATCTCTTGAGAGGTTTTAGAAATCAGGTGGCAACCCCCCTGAGATGCAAAGACAGAAAAAAGAACACCAAAGCTTCCCACATCAGGTTTTACAGCACACAGTTAATCACACTTCAGTTTACACTGCAGATGTACTCACAGTATCTACTCCCCAGTTCAGCTTTCTGCCACAGCGGATGGTAGAATGGTTCAGCAGCTGCTATGAAGTAAAATGACTCCTGTAGCCATGTGACCTTGCTTTGCTGCCCAGGGGTTACTGGAGAGGCTATGGAGCAACAAAGACTTTCTACATACATTAAAACCAGATAATTCTGAAAAATGGAAGAGTATGAAGCATAAAGGCTCAGAGATATATCTCTGTCTCATGAGCAATGAAGCTTTGCATAAGGCTTTTGTCTGAAATGTGCTAAACTGGAATTCTGATTTATTTCAACTAGGTCTAGAACAAGTGTATTAAGATTGCTGTTGTAAAGAGGAAACTTCATGAAAGTGAGAAATATCAGGAACATATCTGTCACACTCCATTCAGATTTCCAATCCACCCCGAAGGGGAATGGAGTGTATTTATACTGAAGTCAAAGCAGAAGATGGTTTTCCACTTTGGGAAGGAAGAAGTGGAAGAAGGGCAATGGAAGAGAATTTAAATTCAGTAGAAAGAGGCATACTCACTGTAAAGCAAAAACAAAGCTTTTGATAAGAACAAGGGGGAAAGAAAAAGCAGCATCAGAATACCTTGATATGTCAACACAGAGAAGGGGTAGCTAGCCCTCAAAAATCAAATATCTGACCAGAGTTTAACAGTAGTGAAACTAATCAATTACAGTTGAGAAGAAACTGCGTTTTCCACTTGACTTCTCTTTCTCATCACTAAACCCTTCCTCTCTTACACACTCTCTTTGCCTCGACAGCTCTCCCTCCTCCCTTTGCCTCTCCTTGCAGCTTTTACTTTGGCAGTACTTCTGTTTGGCCAGCGTTCTCCAAGGGCCCCAGTGTCTTTATGTCTCCCTTCCTCACTCAGCATACCTCTTACAGGGCATAGTTGTTTCCAAGCTAAATCAATATCCCCATGTTCGTAGCCAAAGACCTGAAATGGACTCTGGACTCAGTTATATGCATTTAAATCCAGTTCAGTGCTACTCGGAGGATTCTGTATTGACAACAGCACGAAAAATAAAGCCCAGCCCAGCTCTCAGTGCTGCAGCCAGCAGTGAATTAAGGCCAGTGAGAGGCAAGGGCTGAGGACTGGCACTAATATCATTTTCTGAAAGCATGAGCCTAATATACTGTGCCTTTGTACTCTTCTTGAACCAGCTGCAAATCACCCTAATTCAGTCAAACAGAAAAATCTACCGGGGCCTGGGCCAAGGATAGAGAACACATGTTAAGATGACAAGTGCTGCTGCCACCACGCTGCCACTCACCTTCGCAGCCAGAGGCTCTCCAGCTGCCCTGTGGCACAGGGCAGTGCTCCAGCTGCAGATCACCACAGGTGCCCACACTGGCAATGCAGTGCAAACACCTGAGGTGTGCCAGGGGTGTGCATCAAGCATCACAGGTGAATTTCTGCACCCTTCTGGCTCTAAATACTGCATGTGCTGCCACAACCAGCCTCCTCTGAGCTACAGACAGCAATACCACTGCTCATGGAGATTATGCTCTTTGTAATGGAGCTTGAGCAGCGTGGACAACCCTGCTCCTCAGCCAAGACCCTGCAGCAGGTACTATCACTGTTCTCAGTCCATTTCTGTAGATATTAACTATCAAACTAATCCACTCACACAGCCTGGTGAGCACAATGCCTGGAGCAGCCACACATCCCAGTACCAAAACCTCAGTGTGGGAAGCAAAAGACCAAATTATTTGAACCAATTAATGAGTCTAGAACTACTTATCCAGCCCAAGATGTGCATAAAAAACCCAAAGAATTACTCTGAAAACAGGCCTGAAGGCCGTAGGTTCCAAATGCACATATATATGTTTTATATTTGTATCCAACACTATATTGTCTCCTGACAGCATGAAACAAAGTACCCCTACTAAATTCTGTGTGAAATACATTTCAAAACATTTTCTTGAACTCTTCAGAATTTCAAAGATATTATTGCGTTAATTTTAGATGGTTCATCCTTTGCCTAGCACTTGGTATTTAAATCCATGTTAATACCTTAATTATTACTCAGAGTTTATCTTTTCTTTACAATTCACTCAAATATTTAATATCGTAGTAAACACAGGAAAGCAGACGAATACAAGTGCAAAATCTATGCTCATGGCTGATTTGGTGTATGAGGGTACCACTGGTACACAGCTCCAGGTTCCTACAAGCATAGCTCACACAATCCCAAAACCCTGGGCTAGACAGACCATTGGGATTTTTGTCTTAACTCTCCTACTTTCCTCTGTAGAATGATCCAAAGAGCAAAATGATCAAGGGAAATATGGAAAGCTTGCATTTGTTACAGCCCATCAGAGCTAGAGCCAGGCAGAACTGCAGAGCATTGCAGACAAAACTGGGACAAATCAACCATATGTGTGCATAGTTTTGTTTAGATATGTGCTTATGATTCAGAGCAGTGTGGCTGCAGTTGGCCAAAGCCTGGAAAACCTGAAATGGGTTTTTTCCTGTTTTTCTTGTGCGTATTTGTTTGTCTCTTTGCCTTCTTGGCTTTAAACTAGTGCCACTGTCTTTCTATAGGTCAATTTTCTTCTCTGCCAAGAAGCATTTTAAACAAACACACACATCTTACACTGTGATTTTTGTCAAATGCATAAATCACAAAGCCTTCATAAAGTACTCCCAAGGACTGTTACTTACAAAGACTTTTCTGCGCCTCTTTAATTTATACCCTATCCCTTTCAGGTATACATTGCTTACAAATAAATAGCTTGCTTCTCTTTTTTTTCCTTTAAAAAAATAACAAGAATAAATTGCCCTTATGTAGGAGGATGTTTGCACCACTATTGCTTTCAGTCCACACTCTTCATAAGCTGTCACAAAAATTTGGTTAACACATTCATAATAATTACATTCCACATACTGTTGTACTACACACGTTGCTACAACACTAATAAGAACTGAAAGCAATACAAAACACTGCTGCTCAGAGTACTAAAGTCAGATGGAAAAGGTTTGCTTAGTGGAAAAAGGCCATTTTTAACGCCATCTCTTTCTGATCCATACGCAGACTTTAAATGTTCCTGCAACTCAAGAATGAAAATAGACGCACGTCTTGAGCTCACTCCCCTCCGTATATAAGAAATTACACCCAGAGCCATAGCTGCTGTCTAAACTGGCAAACACCAAACCAAACCCAGCATCTTTCTGAAGAGCGGTGATGGACACTGTCCCTCCTCTGCTGCTGTTTTGGTGACGGTGCTGAGCCCCTTTGACCCCACCGGAGCAGAGGAGCTGAAGGGAAGGGCTGGACATCACTGCAGTTACTCACCGGCCTGGTGGGCACTGGGCAAAGAAGTTGCAAAGGGAACAAGAGCAGTGGCAAAAAATGGCTCTGAAGCAGAACTGCATTTTGTGCATCACTTACTACTTTCCCTCTTTACACTCTAAAGTTATTCATTTACTCAAACACGGGCCTGTTTCTGTTCCTGCTGAGGTCAAGCGCCAAAGTGGAAGTTAAGGTCAGATAAAGCTACATATGTTTATTTTTGCTTAAAAATGTATTACACATTGAAGCTTCTGACTTAACCTAAAAAGATATGAATATTTTGAATTTTTTTTTTTAACTTCACAGCCCTGGGTAGTCTGGCTTTGCAAAGACAATGCTTTCTCCAAGACACTGGAGGAAGAGAACACCTTTCTCTTCCCAGAGCTGAGCCTCATGCCAGCCTCCAAAAGCCACAGCAAGTCCCCCCCATTTGTGTGCACACAGACACATTCCCACCTACAAGAACAGTATGTCATGAGTCAGAGATCTTGCAATTCTGAGAGTTGTCATCCACTGATAGCATTATATGCATATTCTACAGACCTTCAGTATGGAAATGCATACAAATGAGGAAATGAGTGCATTGAATTATTTCAACTAGAAGCAGAAAATTAACACAGATCACGCAACAAAATTAAAGAACACTATTCTGGAGGTAAACTTTAGTACCAGATGATGGAAAACTGTTTCTCTTCTGTTGTCTCTACTGCTTTTAGAAGAGTAAAAATCCATTTACAAACTAAGTAGCCTGAGAAGCAGCTTGGGCAGCATTAATGAAGTGAATGAAGTAAATATTGCTGTTGCTGTGTTCAAACTATGTCAGCTCAAGTTACAGTATTTTATTCAAAGTGCAAAACATTTTTTACATTTTTATGTGGTTTATTTCCAAGGGCAGGAGGGGTGGGGGTGGAGAGGAGGATTATATCCTCAAATACGCTTTGCTCTTATCACACAAATCTCAGCTGCCACAGTTCATAATAAATCACATGAAAAAAACACAGCATGACCTACTAGATAAAGCTCAACTTCAAGACATAAGTTCCAAAGGCAGACTATCCTGAATGTTAGTGTCCTCCCTTAAAACACCAAACAGTTCCACATAACCCCATGTACTACATTTTCTTCCTTCAGGCATCTTCCTCTTCTCCCTTTTCTTGCAGAAACAGCATGCACAGTCATTTGCATTCACTCTACAAGGGTTTCTAATATCTCAAACCTCACTATCTCATGGACTTATTTTGAAAACAAGCTCTTGCACACATGCTCTTAAAGGCACAGAAAACAACAAGGGTCTATCAAATGCAGAGTCACTGAACAAATTGATTCAACTTGCGTACCATGCTAGAGGTTGTTTGGACACTTATTTTGCATGTCTCTGGCAACTCCCAGGATTTCATCCAAGAGAAGATGACACACAATAGAAATTGTCAGAGAATTTTCAGTTTTCTCTTTCAAACAGCTCTCCCAGTTTTGTGGATTCAGCCAAGACAGCCTAGATCTAAAACTGATGATTTATCTGTCTTGCCCAAGGGTAAAACCAGATTTCTAAACTAACAAACTGAAGAGGAAAAAGAAAGTCTGTGAATAAAGACATCAATCCTCACTTTCTGCAAGAACTGGAATGCTAGAACTACCTGCTGTGATGCCTAAAGGTTTCATACAGAGATTAGTAGGTGGCCATTAAGCAATAGCTGGAGGCTGCGTGCAGGCCTTCTTCCTTTCTTTTCTTGTGGAGTGCACCCACACCATCTCCTGCTTGGAGTGCCACTGGCAAAAACAGGATTCCTAGAAGAATATCCTACAAGGATGTTCCCCTTCAGTGATTAACAAAGCAAAATGTGGCACATCCACAGAGCTGTATAGTTAGTGTAAGCATTTTGGGGTAGACTCCTGTTCTCTCTGACTCAGGGTTGCTTTCTTCATGAAGGCAACACTAAGATGTTACTTTTGCTTCACACAGGACAGGCAAACTTACAAAAACACACAACAGCCTGGTGACTTGAAAAAGCTATTTAAATGGAAGGCATAGTTTATGTCCTGAAATCAATACCAAATACTAATACTCTCAGCAGTGAGCATAGAGCCAGTGGCACACAAGCTACAAAGAGGAAGACCATTTCATCTGAAGGCACGAAATGACAAAATACCAGATTTTCAGCTAACAGGAGCCAAATGCCGCTGGCAATCGCACCCAGGCCTGTCAGTGTGTCTCAGGTATTCTGCATTTTGGGATTTCCTCGCCTCTCTTCTTTGGGCACTCCAATTACTCACTGCCCTCAGACGTGAACACTCAGTAACATGTTGGGATCAGTTTAGCTCCTGGCATCTGCACAGTGTACATAATGACACTGTGAACTAAACACTCTTTTGCTTGTCTACATAATTGCCTCCACTGTATTATCCACACATAAACCTCAATGATTTCAACAGACCAAGGAGAAAAAAATAATCTGTTAGGACCACAACATGTTATTAAGGCCTCCAGCCCTCTTTATCACGCTGCTGTTTCAAGTAACATGAGTTCAGTAGAAAGAGGACCATCCATTCTGCCACAAACTGCTCTGAAGCAGCACTTTCTTCTCAGCTCACTGGGTCTCGGCATCATTACTAAGCCTAACTGCAAAGCAGAATGGCAAATTCAATTAGATTGTTACATAATTAACTGTTTCAAGGCAAAATGGCACAGGAATAATACACATCCCCCAAAAAAAGATGTGTAAGGGAAGATCATTTTCCCAAATCATCCCCAGCCCAGCAGTTTTGCTCCAAAGCACGTGCCTGTACCTACCCCAGCCTTCTGACAGGGCTGAACCATTCATCCTTTTCTTCTCAAAGGGGCCAAGCGGGAGAAAATGATCCCACAAAGCTCGTGGGAAGGGCAGCCTTTTGACAGGACAAACACCAGTGCATTAACCACTACTATAGAAAACATGAGCCGCTGTTAGTACAATGGGTGGATGCTTCTGAGGCCATGAGGGGATCCCTGAAAGCTCAAATCCAGCGGCAGGTGACAGACCATCTCGACCAGCATGCCTCTCCCTTGGGTATCCCCAACTCTGCAGGGTGGTAGATGGAAGCTTCCGCAGCTCCCTCCACACTACAGGGTAGAGCATCACTTTCCTGAGAGCCCAGGGGTTTTTGCAGTAGCTCTTGGAAACCTGATCTCCCAGGACTTACCAAAAAAAACCCCTGCAATTCAAGCTGATGAAAACTGCTTCTGGGTATGGGGAGGCTGACCCAGTGTTTGCTGCCACAACACCCAAGACTACCCTTTTCTTCCATGACTGAAGCAAGTTGCACAGATGATCCATACTCAGACATGCTTCCAGACATTTCTCACTTCATTATGCTTGAAATTACTACCAGGAAGGAGACATTTATCTGTTTAAATGCTGTTGAGGTCATTTACTTAACCATTAAGTGGAAAAAAAAAAAAAAGTTTGTTGTATAGAGACAGATACTTTTAGAGCAGGGGTCCTCAAACTACGGCCCGTGGGCCAGATACAGCCCCCTAGGGTCCTCAATCCGGCCCGCCAGTATTTACAGAACCCCCTCGCCCTCCCCCCCGCCAACTTGGGTGAATCACCAGAGCCCCGGCACGGCAAAGTTCCTTCAGTCCCTTCTGGTCCCCCTTTCCAGACTGCGCGGCAGGGCTGAGGAGGGGGGCGGCGGCATCAGCGAGGTGGGCGGCTCCCCCATCTCTCTCTCCCTCCCTCCCTCCAGCTCCCAGGCAGGACAAGCAAGCCAGCACCAGTGGGGAGCACGTGCACCATCATGTCAAAAAAAAGAAAAATTGACTCCGAGTGCAGGGTATTCCAAAAAAAGTAGACTTCTGATTATTTTTTCACAGAGTACAAAGAAAGAGCTGTTTGTCTGATATGCCAGAATTCAGTATCTGTGTTCAAGGAATAAAATTCATTTTTTTCCAAACTATAGTCTGGCCCCCGACAGTGTCTAAGGGACAGTGAACCGGCCCCTTGTTTAAAAAGTTTGAGGGCCCCTGTTTTAGAGCAAAAGGAGCTTAAACATCAACTTCATGATGATGAAATCCATTCCCTTCCTCATTATGACCATTAGGCTCCCCCATGGATAACACCTTCAGCTGATACATAAAGCACTGATGAGATGGGTCATTGCTACTATAGTTGCCATGACTGTACCACACACCTCTGTATGAGCAGCAATGCTCTCTATTCAAAACAACTGCTCAGGAATGCTATTAAATTCTCTAATGTTACCATCATCTCTTTACAACTAAATTATGGCCCTCTGTGAGAGTGGGGTATCAGAGGGGTGCACTTTGGACTTCATCAAAATACACTTTACATAGAAAAAACCCAAACCTCTACCACTTAAATGTGTCCTGACAAACTGGCAAAAATATTATTTTCAGTGTCTTGGTAATATTTTTATCAAGTGAGAGCCAGAGAGTAACAAATCATTGCCACCTCAGACGCAAACCACTCCAGGGTTCTGGAAATGCTCACCATATGTGTGTTTGGCAAAGAAGAGCAGTAACTAAGCAGTATTCCTCATTCTGAAAAAGCAATTTACAATGAGGAACAACCCTGTCACTTATTCCTAAAGAAACTATAGTGCTTATTATATTCCCACCAAAAAATAAAAATAATCCAATTTAATTCAAAAAGAAAATGACGCTCAAAGACTAAGCCTTTCAAACCCTCTTTCATTAAAGAAAGGAGGCAACTCACTAAATTGGAAAGAAATGATCCAGCAAACATTTTACTGCTGCAAACTGTCAGAGGCAAAGATATATGGGAGTTTATTTGCATATAACTTAATATAAATTCCAACTGCATCCTGGGTGCAAGTAAAGTTTTTTTTGTTTTTCTTGGCTTTGAGGTTTGTTTTTGTTTTTATGATGAACAGACTTAGTAAACATTTCTTAAGCTGTCTGCTCTTTGGAATTCCAACTCTGAAATAAAACATAACCACGCTACCAGCTCCAGTGCTGCCTATCTCACAAACAGAAACAAACCCCACCAACAATCAAACAACAGAATATTTACTTTACATAGAGGTTATGTGCAGCTCACAGCTTCACCTACGAAATAACACTTCAGCTATGTTTGACAAGAGATATAGCAAATCTACCAGCAAACTAATCTACAGTGACAAATTGCCTGTCAATGCTCTTTCTCTATGAATACATACAGGGAAAAAATAATCACATAACATCTGTAATAATAATTCTGTCACCTCTCCCTCTTGATTAAAGTATACTATACCATTATGATGAGAGTCCTGGGTCTGCTCATTTCATCATCGCTATCCAGCGGCAGAATTTCATGTGACAACTCCTCTCGTCGTCGTCGCCTGCAGATATGTGGACAGTTCCTCTGTACCACAGAACGAAAGGCTTGGAGCAGAACAATGCTGGCAGCACAACCCATATCTGCATCCTGAAGCCTACAAAATAACTTCTATGTTTATGCTATGTTTGAAAAACAGTGGCTCCTTGTCCCTGAAAACAGCCTACAGTGCAGCTGCAGCCAGCGCGCTCTCCAATCGCTTCCTTGAGCCCTGATCATCTGATCACAACCAAATAGCTTGGATGCAGACAGAGGAAAGATTTGATCCACTGAAACAGAAACACACGCAATATTACGATGCTTTCCTCTCTCTCCCTCCCTCCCTCCCTGCTTCTGAATTCGCATGAGAAAATGTGCTCCCCCTCTTGTACAATCAGCCGCCTCCTCCAATTCCAGTTTCATGGAACTGAAAGTATTAAAATTCCCAGTTCAAAAGAGCCAGCTGTTCATTAAACGCACACAGAGGCATCCACAACAACTGCCAGGATCAGTTTAAATACTCTTTTAAAAAAGTCATATGTAGCAATACAGCAAATAGCTGGAAAGTTATTAGCTTTCATTATCAGCTTTGCTGGTTTTAAAATACTTTGCCTAAGGGTTTTTTGCCACAAAAAAAAGAAAAAAAGAAAAAAGAAAAAAAAAAGGAAAGAGACATACTTAAGCACACTGAGGGATTTGGGCTGGGTTTTTTTCCACTGTTTCTTGCAATTTTCTGAAGCACAGCAAGTTCATTTGAGCTGTAAATGTAACAAGTGGTAAAAACACAGAAATCTGGTCTGCTTCATCCAGCTCATGCTAAAATAGCCGTGGCTCAATGGAACCAGCAGTGTGCAGCAATGAAATGCCTCTCAACAGTGGGGTTGTTTGGTGTTCCCACACACATGTGCCTTCTGCAGTGTAATAGTACATTTTTACATCTGCACAGAGGGGCTCTGCTGACAGGGTCTGACACTGAACCACACAGCAATGACCCTCTAATACAGGAAAGAGGAAAGCATTTAGCATGTTATCAGTGGGAATCCAGGCTGGGAGAAGCTGCTGCCGGCAGCCAGCACTAACAACTTGCCTCTCTGGCTCCTGCCTGACAAGTCATTCAAAAAGCAGGCAGGGATGCTTGGCAATCACATGGCTGACCTGGAAACACAGTAAGCACTAATGGGGGAGAGTGTAAGATAATAGCACAGGAAAGGAAGTTAGCACTAAAAATACCTACAGAAAATGGATTTCTCCTACACATTAGGAAAACTAAGAATTTCCAATAGGGTTTCCAGAGCAGCTGCTTTTAAGCTAATATGTATAACTTTATTACATGTGCACCCAAACCCATATTTACCTTGCATCAAAAGGTTTTGATTTCTAATGAAAGCCACGAGAGTTTTGTCATAAATTCCAATGGCGGCATAAGCAACCTTATAATGTCTGCTAATGAGATACTGGTAAATAATACTCCTCTTCACAACCTCAGTCAGGAATTGCACTGAAAACTTTACATGGAAGTACTTTTTCTGGGATTGACTAGAGTTTAATTGCTCAGTAATCTGGCAAAAGACATCATAATTCTAATTATACCATTTCCCAGAAAAGGTAAATCCTTTAGATTTGTTCTTTAAAAGCAACAAGCTCATTGTCATTATTTCTTGCCTTTATTTCTTTAGAGCAAACTGCTTTAGAGTGCATATGGAAAACAGCAGCACTGACAGGCACTGCACAAACTGACCCACAGCCCTGCCAATGCACCTACCCAGCTCCCCCCCCTCAGATCTCACTGGGCACAGACTTCACACACTGAAGTGATGCATCTGCCTCTCCACCAGCAAACCCTGCAGAGAGGGCCTCATATCATGCTTGTTCGGTTGACTCTCCTAATGCGATTACAGCAGCACAGTGGCACAGCTGGGTAATTTCTGCACCAAATCAGCAACCCTGCTGCTGCTGCTACTATTGTTTATGTTTTCATCAGTCCCCTGCCTACTCCAGAAGCGTGACTGACACCTTGGGCACAGAAAGGATGCTCTTGGCAGCTGGGAGACATCCTTTCCTACCCTAACTCCAGCAGCAGCAATACCGTCCTGGGTAACATCTGCTGCGGGCTGTTATGGCAACTGCTCCGCCACCTTGGGGGCTGCTAACGCATCTCACATCTGTACAGCATCCTCTTTTCCTCGCCAGTGCTCAGCTGGGAGAGTTGGCAGGGAATTTTATGAAATTTGGTTTCCATAGCACAGCCCAACACTGTCACACATGTGCACACACGTGTATATGGAATAGCACCCTAGGGCTTGAACCAAAGCTGCACTTTGTTCTCAGTGAAGAATCCCATTCATTCCAGTGGTCTTTAGATCAAACTATTGTCTGCCAGTGGCTCAATTGACTTCATTACAATTATTTGTGGATTAAGCTATTATTAGATACAAGTAGGAATGACACAGTCTTGGCATTTTGTCTCTTTTGAGAGAAAAATGACACTTAGCCTGAAAGCAAGTAAATTAACAAATGAAAGCCTCCAAAACAAACCAAACATAGCCTCCAGATCTTGATCAAAATTCAAGAACTGAAAAACAGCTAATGCACAGGGGAAAAGAAACCACTGAGGATCTAAAAAACCTCTTCTCTTTTAAGGAAATCTCACAGAGTCATGAGCTATCATCGGAAAAGAAATCAGAAACTCCCAGCCCACTGAAAATGCCTGGACACACACAGTATCAACAGCTTTGTTTTACAAAGGTAGGGATCTCATTAGCATACATTATGCTTATACACCAACTATCAACAGCGTTAGTTACTCTCACAGTGAAGCATCAAGCACTATTTTGTGTTAATTAACACTTTAATCCAGAAGCAAAATTCAGTGAAACCCCCTGGGAAGCAAAATACTCCTTTGTGGAAGCAACTCCTTAATTCCCCATTACAAAGAGTTTGGCAGCAATGCTGGGCTAAGGAATATCCACACTGGAAGCCTTCCACTGCCCACTCTCACTTCACTTTTAGCCACCATCATTTTAGCTATGCTAAGGAGCCATGTAACACCAGCACGATGGTTTATGGTAACAGGCTGGGAAGCAGACTAAAGCAGACCACTAAAGGTAACTCAGTGAAAAAAAAAATAAACAAAAACAAAACCCAAAAAGCCCCACAACAATTAGATAGCTAAGAGGTTGTTTTAACCCAGAGGACTTCAGTGACCCAGTCCTTGGCAACTCCAAGGACTGTGTCTGTGTAGCAGCAGAGCTGTGCAGGAACAGAATTGGGTCACACCTGCCATATCTTATAAAGCCCATGATAAGAAAGCAGAGTTCAAAGGCATCTGGACCCTCAAGCTAACAGCTATCCATCATCCAGCCTCAGCTTCCAAGTAAAAGAGATACTAGCTCTGCACAAGGGCAGCCAGGGCCTGAAGAGGTAAACTTTCTCTAGCAGGAAGTCTGCAGCAGAGAGTAATCCTGTTCTCTTTCAAGCACTGGGTTATTTCTCTTCCTCAGTATTCCATATTTGTGTTGCTGCAGGCTGCAAGGCTTCCTAAAGATGCTACCAAATGTTTTCTTACACATCTATTTCATACCTCATTACCACACTGCATTAAAAGTTGTTTTCCTTTCCACAGCTTTCTTTATTCCATTAGTTTTCCTTTCTCTTGGTGGCATTTGAATTGCTGTGATCTGAATAAACAGGATACAACCTATTGGTATTTTGGTCTTCGGTTGAGGGTTTTGAACAGGAAGGCAGAAAGGCAGCTCTTGGAGGAGTTCCTTTAGTGAGAGAATGACTTTCCAAATTAAACACTGATCCTTCCTTCTAACTCCAAAGTGGAGGGTTGCATTCTTCTCAAGCAAGGAGGACAGCTGCAGGTTAGAAGAACCCTTTGCCGACTCATCCGAGCTGACATGATGCAATATTTTTTTTTTTTTTATCCTCTGGAAAACAAGCCCCCCTCTCCAAGATGTGTTTGCATGACATGTACTGAGAAGCCAAAAAGAAGCTCTTGCAGTGTGACAATCCTAAAGCAGCAATGACACAGGTGAGCACAGGAGCCATCCACACAAACAGAAATACCCCTGGAACTGCTTACAGCAGTGTGTTCAGTCTGGCCCACAAAAGCCTCAAGCCATTACCAGGAACTAAGACAGCACAGCAGTACAAATAACAAGAACTGCACCGTTACAGGTGATAAGGCTCCTTCCACCATTACAAGTTACCCAAGGATGTCCAAGGGTCCAGCTGAGCAAGGTACTCGCTGGTGAAAAGCAGGTTTATACAAAGCTACTGTCACAGCTGGCACTCCATACCCAACTCATAGGACCATGTATCTAAACTCCAAGGGGTCAATAAACTAGCAAAACACTGTCCATTCACTGAAAGTCCCTCAGAGGTAGCACAGAAACTTGCCAGGTGAGCTGTTTACCTCACATAGCTGCATCAGAGATAGCTTGGGGTGGTTCTAGTCCAGGTGATGTACTGGTACACACAGCACTCTGTTGAGCACATCTGGAGTCGGAACCCCCTGCAAGCTCTGACTGCTTTAAAGAATGAATCATTCTTTAGGGAAGGGTAGAGCAAGTCTTTCAGGTTTTCAAGGCTATCCTACATGAGTTACTATTCCACATACATCATCCTGGTGCAGACGATGATGTGCTATCCCAACAGCACACAAGCAATGTGGCCAGTGGCTCTCACTCACAGCTCCACATGTAGACAGTTATAGTAAAACTTCTCTTAAGGTCTGACCTATTCAAGCAGCAAACAAACATTTGCAGCAAGATACAACAACAAAATTACAGTCTCTGTCTTGATGCAAATGAGGATCACTCATATTTTGGTGAGCTATAGTGCCATCTCTCAGCACTTGAACATTTTAATATCGCCAGCATCACCCCTCCAAAACCAAAAAGGGCTGATACATATTATCTTCTTAGCAAAGGGAATTTTCCTCAAAGACATTGAAGGTCTTTGTCTCCAGTATTTGTTTTCATAAAGGCTTGGAGGCACTTACAAGGAAAGCAGAGGGAAGAAAATGCACCCACGTTTGAAAGTCTCTCTTAATGCTCTGCTACTTAAAAACAAACAGTGGAATCCTAACCAGCCTCCAGGGAACCAGAATCAAGACCCAGATCAGACGGGTGAAGTACTCCAAGTGGTCTTCATGGCAATCTGCTTAATGACAGAAACCCTCATTAATGGGCCTCCTTTCCTTGCACATTTTATGCCTGAGGAAAACTTTTAAGTATATATTACCTGAGTATAAGCTCAGGTCTTTCCATGCACTTTTTCTAATGACTACAGCCCTAAAGCAGTGTGGTGGATACCATGTTACAGTGGTATCTCTCACTGCTGCAGAAGCAGCATTTCCAACACCACCTCCTGTTCTATGTTTGCTGCTAGTGAATCCGTCTTCAAGGAGCTGCCTGGTCTTCTCTTCCAGCGGGTAGGCCCCAAATCTTTCATATCCAGCCCAGTGGCCTACAAGAGGCTGTGCAGTGCTAGGCTGAACCACTGGTACCACATGTTTTCAGAAGAAAAAAACAAAAACAAAAAACCACAAACCAAAAAACCCCCCACCTTTAAAGCATACATGGGGATCCTGCATTTATTTCAAAGAAAGCTTATGCACTCACAGGTGCTAGAAGCCATAAGTAGCATCTGTGCTTTCCACTCATAACATACCCTCTTTCACTCATTTCAAAACATTCATGCACTGTATTTCAAAATGTTGCTGCAAAATGGTTACATATCAGAAACACTGAGGTCTCAAACAGCAGAGCAGGTGACAGAGTAGCAGCACACAGGCTTTGTATTTCTTTAGTTTCTACCAGCTTCTCCCAGGTTTTTGCTGCAGTAACTGCTCAGCACAACTCCTGAATGATACACAGCTTTTTCATCTCAAAATTGCGTTTCCTTCTCAGAAAGTTATCCTTGACCAACATAAACAGTTCCTAACATAGTAAGTTACAGACAGCAAAAACTCACAACTGAGAGTACATGGTTATAACTATACAAGAGGCTCTTGAACCATTCAGCCACCCCATTTCTGTCCATTGTACCTTGCAGCAGCAAGTGCTGCTCACACCAGCCAGAAATATCCCAGCACTGTCACAATCGCTGCAGTGTCACCTGGCTGCAGAGTGCACTGGGCTGCAGAAAGTAGGTGTTTGGCACCCTCTAGGGAGTAGTACGTGAAAGACCAATTCACAAGTGCTGTTTCCTATCTTTACCTGCTGAAAACAGAAACCATCACATACAGACATGTGAGGAAAAAAAAAAAGGCAGATAACCACAGAAATATGACTGCATGTGCCAATGCTGCCTTTGTCTTCTCAATATTTCTTTGCTCTTTCATGTTGATCTCTGGTGGAAAATATTATACAGAAGTTGTGTGGAGGACTTTTAATTACTACCACACTGTACATGGCCAAAATACAGAGGTTTTCCCCATTAGATCCCACAGCAATTTACTGATGACATCAACAAATTGCAACCACTTGACAAATAAGAAAACAGAGGCAAAATGATAAAAAAGACTGATGAAAGGATTTCCAACAGGCTAGTGACAGAAGCTAGTCTAGAATCCCACATCTCTTGAGCTTCAACCCCTAAAGGGGTTTCTCAGAATACTCTCTTTACACAAAAAGTGAAATGAATTTATAACTTGCATGCAATTAGTTTCCACATTCTTATTTCCAAGTCAGGTGAAGCACATTGCCAGTTTTCAAGTAATTCCTCACTTTGACAGGTAGTTATCCACAATTTCAACCTCTGTGAGATCAGTGGGACTATTCTTAGATTAAGTGAAATGGGAGAACTGCAGACCACAGACAGTGATGAAAACCTCCTTATTTCAATGCACTTCAGTGGCTTCTGGACGTAGCACACAATATTCCAAAGAGCAGCTAAGAGTATTGTTGTGGTTTCCTTAAACATGTAACAGGAAAAATAAATATTTTACTTCAAACCAGAAAAATAACTACTTAACCTACAAAGCAAATGTTCGTTTGTTTTAAAAAAGAACTTTTATTATCCTATAAAACCGGTGGTGAATTAATTGGAGCTACCAAAATTCATCCTTTCTCTGCCACACAGTTAAATAAAAACATAATGCATTAAGATAAACTCTGTGAAGAATTTTCACCATAAGTTATGACTCTGGCTGAGCTGAAGCTTTTGAAGCAAAGATTTTACAAATAAGCCACAGCAGAAAAAATAGCCACCACCCCATTGGTTCCCAAAAAGAGCTAGTAGCAAATTATTACCTTCTTTCAGAAAGATCCACATTCAAATAGCACACAACCCCTCAAACATCATTATCAGCAGCTGATCTGTTTCCAGGCAATTTCCATTTCACTAACCCAATGGAAAAGAGTCTGAAAACCAAAACTGGCATAGAGAAAAAAATTAATGATGTTTTAAGAGCAAGATGTCGGTTTGGACGAGGTGCTGTTTGTACAGCAATGTTCTCTATGTTAAATGGCCTGAACAGCTCAGTGGTTTAATAAAATACCAATTCTTCAAAATATAATAAAGAGCCTAAAAAAACACTGAAAAACTCTCCCTCACATCCACAAACTTTGGCCAAGAGCCACAGAAACCTGTACGGCTGACACTTCATCTTCAGGATGTGCAACCTATTCTCTACTTATGTAGCAGTCACTGCTTGCCATAATCCAAAACTAGCATTTCTGTTCAAATACAGGCTAAAATACAAAGCAAGAACAAATACAGAGACACTGTAGTTACTTTGAAAAAGACCACCTAAATCTGAAGTAAAGCAGAATTTTAGAACTGTGATATCTTGTTAGAAAATGTATTTCTTATGACATCTTTCTACTTATAACCCAGCTGAGCACAGATAACAAAAACCAGAACTGCTCCATAACCAGACCACTTACAGCCTCTAACTCCTTGAAAAGATACCTCTTTTTCAGGTCACATGAGAGCCTGCAAAGGAAGGTATCTCTTGGCCCACTCCTATCTACTCATATACTCCTTGAGTTTTAAAACAACTCACTTGAGTAGGAAAAAATGGACATGCCTTAACATTTGAGGTAGGAATTTAAATGAGATAAATGAATTATTTCTTTTAATGTTTTTCATATTGTTTTACAAAGAAAAATTTTAATAGTTTACCATCAAGAAAGAGTGAAATCAGGTACTAAATGAATGGGTCAGGCTTCATACACAAATCGTAACAGCTTACACAAGACAGGTATAAACTCAGGCCGTACCAGATAAGCTAGAGAAGCAGGACTGTACTGATTGCAAATGAACACAGGGTAAAAATATTTTGAGAACTGAAATGTGGCACCCAGTGGGAGCCTGGATGGCATGTGTTGAGGAATGGCCATCCAGGCTCTATGGCAAGATATAAAGGACACGAGACCTCACTCTAGTGTCTCCTTCACTGAGACCTTGAAGTCCTCACAAACAGAATTTCAGCAGCATCGCAGACCTGCGGTCTCAGTCTCTACCTGGAACTGCAATAACTTTTTCCCCAGCACATAACTGTGTTTTATGCAGAGAGTTAACTTTGATGGCATCTTCACCTCAGTCACAGCCTTCCAGCACAGTTTCCCATTCTTTTGTATTTCAGCATTTAGAATAACTACCTGGGAGGCAAGCACATTTTTTGTCTGCATTAAAAATAAAAACAAACCAAAACCCATTATTTTTTTCCCTGTATATGAAGTCAAGTCAGAGAGGTTACATTGGCTCATCTCTTGCCTTCCACTTTTGATATCCTTTATCTCTCTCCCTTCTTCTCTCCCTCAGAAGACAGACTGACAGGACAAGAGTAGTATCCAACACCTTCTGCCTCCAAGTTAGACTAAACATGTGATAGAGATCTGCAGCAATCCCCATCTGGCTCTGCACATGGTGTTCACAGAAGGCTTTTGGATTTTCAAGTCAAGAAAGTCCTTTCTAAACTCCCTCACAAAAATAATGGGCTGTCCCAGGGATCCAGGAGCTTAGCTGCCTAAAGCTTTCCAAGCTAATTTAATAAATTTTTAATTCAAAACATCAAATGCCTTGAAGGTAAGAATTTCTGCTGCGAGCTGGGCATTCAACAAGTGAAAATAAAGGAGGAAGAGCTGAAAGCAGAGACCAGTGCCAAAATGATCATCAACTGCCGATATGACACCACCATAAGCTGAGTTCAATGTAGTCCTGGATATAATGCAAGGGTGTCAGAGACTGTGGGATCTCCATCCTTGGAGAGTCTCAACACTTAAATGGACAGGGCCTGGAGTAACCATACCTCTCTGGAATTGCTTCGAACAGGGAGCTGGACTTGACAACCTCCGTAAACTCCTTTCAAACTAGGTTATTCCATGAGTGTGTAAGAGCATGGCTTGTTCACCCAAACAAACCAGAGCCCAAATTTGTGCCCTGCCTGGGAGAGCCCCAAACACAACAGAAGCAGAAGAGCCACTTAAACCAAAGGCTGACACAAAGACGGGAGCAAGGGACAATAAACTGGCTATTTAGGCCATACAATTTCACTTCACAGAAGGCTCCATTTCTAACCTAACACAGAAACGAACAAAAGAGGCTCCCAATCAGGCTTCTTTCAACTCGAAGTCAGCTGTATAATTCCTGCTTATTATTTCAAGGCAATTCACTTTGAGGCATATGCAAAGAGTTCAGCCAGAAGCAAGGAACCAAAAGGAACAATCTCATTCAATTTCCGAGCATAAGCTTCTACAGCTGCAAGATGGAAAGTTAGACACAAAATGTGGATAAAGTAAGAAAGGAAATGCAAAGTAAAATTTGTACGTAGAGGGGCCAGCAAAAACTGTGTTGTCTCAGGTGCTGCTCTCCCATCACCCCACTCCCTCAAATAGAGAAGCTGCAGATGTATCCTTTTATCTGTCAGAAAAGATCTCATGGGAAGAATATGGAGTATTTCCACTAGCAGCACAATAATGTGGCTTCAGATTCTTTTTTTTCCTTATCAGTGCCAAGAATCCAATGGCAATTTTCTCCAAAATAAAGAAGCTAAGAGTTTGAAAGTTTTTCAGGCTATAAATATTACAGAAGTGCTTTGGGGTTTTTGTTTGTTTGTTTACACATTCCTCAAAAAACCCACCCAACCTGACAGGTCCAAGCCGAGCAGCTTTTCCCTGTTTGATCATGTCTCCTAACCATGACACTTCTTGGGCTAAAGCACATGGGGCAAATGATGAATTTCCACACAAAAATCCACCTACACAGAATCCTACTGGCATAAACATCAGCCTTCACATGACAGGTCATTTAATAAAAACGGGATCTGTGAATATATAGTGCCAGATACTGTAACAGAAGTTATTCTCTTGGTTACAATGTGGGGGTTGATTAGCCCCCAAACCTTTTCTTTCTTAGCACATCTAGAAGCTCTGCTTTTACACTGGCCAGAAAGTCCAGGCTCCAAAATGGAGCAGTGAGACCACCCATACAACAGCATGCAAAAGAGACAAGGTCCCTCGGACCAACAGTGCTCAGTGGGATCTCGTGGCTCTTTTCAGAAAGGATACACCTGGAGCAACTCACACAGCTGCTCTGCTACCACTCACACCCCACCTAAGGAAATGCCTGAAAACCACAGTTTTGCCCTTATCACCATGGAAAGGAAAAAGAACCTCAAAAGGCAAAAAAACCCAAAAAACCCCCAAAAACGAAAAGCATCCTGCATCTTTTAGAAATAATATTGCCATGCTTTTTTTCACAGCACAATAATGTGCTCACTGTACCAAACCCAGTAACAGCTATTGTAGCAGCTCATGAGTGACACTGTGGTGTTCTGTCCCCTGGACAGCTTTTCTGTACAGCATGTGTTTTTCATTTCATGTCTCTTGTCAGGATTTCACTCCCTTTCTTTTACTTCACCTCCAGAAGAGAATAAAATCATACCAAATCTAGAACCAATGAAGCTTAGTTATTGGTATCAATTAATATTCATGTCCGCAAGGCTCTTTATTCAATAAAATACAGAAAAAAAAGGCAAAACCAGCCCAAATGTAAGTTGTTTGGCCCGTATTTGTTAAGTTCTAACACAGTCTCTATAAACATGTCTTCTGGTTGGTATTTCAGGAAAAAATCTTTAGAAGAATAATATTTTGATTAGTAACATGTGTGTTTTGAAAGACTAATACTGAAGTCCAAAAGAGATTAAAATATGAGTAGAAATTATGAAATAAATACACATATGTGCAGAGTTTTCATTCTTGCTGACTAAAGTGTCTGGTTGCAAGTAATTTGTTTTTATTATTGAAGCCTTAATAATATCTGTTGTTGATTTTTTTAAAAAATTAAGTGATATTTATAAAAAAAAGTCCTGTTCTTATAGAACCATTTTAGAGTATTACTAAAAAGAAAATTATCTAGTATATAACAGAAGTGATGCCATTCTCTATTTTATTAGGACACATCTCAAACGAACTTCCAAGGGATTCAAGTAATTTTCGGTAGTACCCAAACATTGACTTCTTCTCTGGTTAGTCTTTCAGGACTCATCGGTCAAGCAGGAAATAAAAATCAGCCAGATAATGCTTTTCAAGAAATCCTAAGTATTTACACTCACAATGCACTTATTTCAGGGAAGCAAGCAGTTCCCTGTGTAGAACATGCAATTAGATTTTTAAATAGATGACCAGCTTCCTGAACCACCCCCTCATTCTTCTGCTGGCAGCTGGGCATTCAAAAGGGTTATGTTCTTAAGTAACTGCAGCTGAAAAAGTGCAAATACATATGTAAATTATTTAAATGTTACACACTACACATGCGAACTTTAACCCTAAAGATTGGTTTATTGTTCTTTTTTAAGGCATTCAACGCTCTGGCTGTCTGTGCTGCCAAACCTTTCATTCGAACAAGCAATATCCAAGTGAAAACACGATGATACATCTAGATTCCCTTTAAACATACCCTTTTTACACACCAAGGAAAAATATTCTCAACTTTCTCTTAAAATTCAGATAAGAATTTAAATACAGAGATAGCAATTGTTAATTTCTGCTGACATTTACTCCAATATGTAATTAGTGCTCTAATTAAAGGCAGAAGTTAATGATCATTTATCACTGTCTATGTAAAGTTACAATTATTTCATGGTAACACAGAGTCGCAGTGAACAGAAGAGCTCTCACCTTGCTGTCATTTATGCTTCTGTCAAGCAGCTGAGCAAATTAGGAACAGTTACATCTAAATAAAGCACATCCACACAACGGAACATACACTGTCAGGCATAAGGACAGACTTGGTTACAATTACTCACTCTCAGTATCAGTGTCGTACTCCTGATGTAGCAATGCTAAATTCAACACGACTGCTCTTCACAAAAGATCAGGCTGGCAATTTACTGAGGAGACTCCTGGGGCAGAGTGTCGGTGGCATGCATAAGACCCAGGGAATGGAAGGCACAGCATTTTCAGAGAGACACCTAGGGATGTCCTTCACCAGGCACAAACTTTCTAGCAGATCTCACCACTCTGGGAAGCAGCACCCTCTGGCTTTTAAATCTCACATATCAGCATCTGATTTGAAAAAATCACAAGCTTGAATGCCAATCCCCACAAGGCTGCTGCACCCTGGTAGGAGGTACTACCCTAACCAAGTAAAGACACCCTGCTGAATCAGGGTTCACATGAGACACAGGCATGGTGAAAGGTTCACCTCTCCAGGGTTGGAAGGGACCTTGATACCTTTGGCCTGTGGTAGCCCTTCCTTGGGGTCTCAAGAAACAAGGATAAAATTAATCTCAGGAAAGTAATGGAGAAGATGCATCTATCATCCTATGCCACATATAAATTTATCTGATGATCTGGGAAGCACATCAAATGGCACTACAATTACTATTTGACATTGGAGTGCTGAAGAACCTGGGATCTGCCTATGATATCTGACTTCTGGAAGCTCTGACCTGATCCAGAAAAGAAAACCACATCAGTACAAGTCCATACTTGAAAGGTATCTAATCCCACTTCCAACTTGAGAATGCAAATAAAAATCTGAAGATGTTACACTACAGTCAAAAGAATTCCAGGGTAATTCTGGTTTGGTTTTTTTTGTTTGTTTGTTTGTTTACCAGAACCTGTTCAATCTATTTAAAGGAATAAAGACACTGAAATTTGGCTGCTATTGACATTGTCTATCTCACTGTAACAACAAACATTGAAGCCCCAGATGGGTTAATATTTATGAGAAAGTCAACAGAACAAACAGAACAGGAAATAGTGTTTCCTGCCAAACTGTCTAAAAGCAGTTATACCGTTAGCACTTGCACTTTGCTGTTTATCTCACAGACACACATGAAAAACCTAAAAATCTCCTAAACTGAGCCCATGGTAATAGTAACAAGAATGTATTATTCCCTAGTCATGGTTCAATTCGTGTTTATTTTTGTATCCCTATGACAGAGAAAAATATTTTTAAATTGTCTTTGTTAGCTAATGGCAGCAGGATCTGTTTGGCATACTGGTTATGGGGCACACCTGGAGCTCTGACACAGGCAAAAGAGATCAGATTATTCTCTTGCCTTATCTTCTTTACCCTATATAACAGCAATTAAATGAATTAAATCATAAGCTGCCTATTATTTCCATGTATTTTTCTTCTAGAAAGGAAAAAAAAAGTCTTCACAAACAAGAATTAGGAAACTGGTGTGCTAATGAACTAGGCTTTTGGTACTAAAGGCACCCATCTCAACAGAGTTCCCCCTGAGGCACAGCTGTGTCAGTACACAGTTTTTTAATCAAAACCTAGCATTTAACTGGACTTAAAAGAGACACACGCTCAGCCCTCTCACACTCTTGCCCCTAAAAAGCTAAAGAAACAAACAGGAATCTTTCCAAGCAGCTCCAGACATTAGTGATTCAAAGGCTCACCCTTAACAGCCACATTCGACAGACAAGAAAAAAGATTATCATCTTCTCCCTAAATATTCCTATTTAGTACCATCTACCTAAGTACTGTAGCATCGTATGAAAACATACCTAATTCCACTGATTCAAGCCTCTAAATAAATACAGAGGGAAGGAAGAGGGAGAGACAGAAGGAAAAGAAAGGGTGGCAAGGAAGGAAACAAGTAAGAGGGCAAAATGAATTTATTTTCATATATAAGGAAATTAAATTTATTTTCATTTCTTTAGCTTTAATTCCTGTATTTCTTGTATTTTAAACTATTAACAACCACACATAAAAGGACATTGTTTTTAAAGGTTTCATCTTTTTAATTGTCAACAGTCAGTCGATGTGTGTCCTTTTGTAAAACTGCAGCTCATTTTTCTGGGCAAAATGGCAAGGTCCTTTTTGCTGCTGTTCCTTGCCAGTGAGCTTCCTCTCATCTCCACTCCTAAAGCAGAACCACCTTCACCTTCACACCAGTGACACAATCAAGGCTTACCAGATGAATTGCAAACTATGCAAGGTGGGTTCAAGATGTGCTGCTTGGGGTGATGTTAATACAGTTACACACTAAACAGCAACTCATTGTGCATCATACAAGATTCATACCTCAGCTTTTCAAGCTCCAGTTATAAGTAATTTGCTGACTGCCATTCTTGATGACACAAAATCTTCCCCAAAATAAATAAACTCACATTTTCATATCTGAATCCCTGCTGGAACCTTTAGGATTAAGAATCAGGCTCTTCTGAAATACACACTAGGAAGTAGTGGTACGAAACAGGAAACCAGAACTGTCAGGGCTCAAAGACCAGGCAGAGGGACCCTTATACCTTGTTCTAGCACATCTCAGTAGCCAATAGCATGGAATTTAAATGGCAGGTTATCTCTTCTTAAAACCCCCAAAAAATCAAGCATGCCACATTATTCAAAGGAAACCATTGTTAGCCCTGGCACCTAGCTATTTACCTAAGTCAATTTTAAAATTTATATAAATCTATTGATATATTCACACATCAAGACAGGGAGTTGTCTTCCACACTATATTGAACTGGGAACCATCAGTGCAGAAATCTTTTAAGGAAACAGACACTGGAAAGGTTCTTCTTTAAAGAAGAGTAAATGTTATTTGAATTAGATTTTACCTAGTGAATTCAAATAGCAGTTATCAATACAAACCCATTTGTTCAATATAAAACATTGCACTAGAGCTGGGAGAGAGGCCTATTACCAAACCCAGAGACTTTCCATCGCCAGTACAAGGGCGAGAGGCACAGCTGGGCAGAACAACACGGGATGGCTGTTCAGTGAAGACAAGGAGTAGAGAGATTATCCCTTTGAAGAACTTGAAAGGAGCATTCCTGGAAGAAGTGGGTTTTAATGTGGCATGGATGGCAAGCAAAGATAGGGCGCCTGACAGACAACTGAAATACTGTTCCCTGCACAGAGGGGCATTAACAGAGGCTCAGAGACAAGTGGGAGAAAGACAAAGCGCAACAAGGACCGAAGACTGGAAGGGGTGAGGGCAGCAAAGCAAGGAGTGGGCAGACCAAAGAATAAAAACATGAGAGTAAGATAATATTTAATTGCAACATATAGGCCATGCCTAGTGAATTTGAAGGGTTTTCACTGCAAGAACAACTTAATTAAAAAAAATAAAAGGAGATAAACTTTATAGAAAGGCAGGTTAGTTATTGTGTCCCACTCTACTACTGCTTATTCTGCTAATTGCAACACAAGTAACTTGTAACATTCACTGGAAACGCCTCAGCACCCTTCCTGGAGAAAGAATACATAGAAGGCCAAAAAGTATTTCATTGCCAACATTCACAGCAAGCTGGAACTATCATCGCTACATTAAAAATCAATCAATCAATCAATAAATCAACCCCATATTCTTCCATTTCCAAACCAATCAGACTTAAACCACTTGGATTTGGTGTGTTTCATGAGCTTCAATTCTTTTTCAAATTCTACAGAAACATAGAAATGACTGGGTATCTATTTGAAATATAAAAAGAAGAAACAGGAGGTTTCTGAGAGACACCTGAAGAAAAGTAATCATTTACCTTGGCTGTAAGGGTTTTTTTGTTTGTTTATATTAGGAATTTCCTAATGTTGCTGTTAAACCACAGGTTAGCATTTGACGAGGAAACAGGATAAGATAACTTTCTGTTCATTTATCTCCTGAATTTCAGTTTGGTAGGTTCTCCTAACAAACCTGCAAAACAGTTCTCACTGATACTAGAGAAGCTGTGAGGATAAATTCAGGCAGCACTGAAGAGATCAGTATAATTCAACCCTCCTTAATGTTGTATGACTTAGTTTCCACTAGTGCCTGCAATTTTAGCTGTTTAATGGCAGGGTGTCAGCACAACAGAAGCAGTGTGCAATCACACAGATTCAAGAGAAAAACAACTGTTACTCATGTAAAAGGCAACTGCTGCCTAACTGAGACGAGAGCTTTGAAACAGGCAGATGCTTTTTAGGAACTTGCTTTCAGACCAGCATTGCTACTGTAATTGCTCTTCATCCATTGCTGGAAGTCCACCTGCTAGACGTGAATGGAAGGAAAAACGTTTGCCTATATACTGACAGTAGAAACATGGCAGCTCAGCACATATTTTAGTATGCATTGCCAATATGTGAATACAAAAGATACAGACCACATGATATTCTAGAATAAATATCAAAGTCTGCTCATTACTGCTTTTAATACTTACTCATCACTCCCTTTCTCTCTGCACACAGAATCAGAGGTATGACTCTGGACTTGTTTTCCCAAGGTCTCTCCCTGTCAATACACAGTTGTTCTGTACGATGAACTTTCATGTATTTTGTTCCATATAGCTTAAAGTTCAAAGCCATGAAAAGGTTTTATCCCAAGGATGGCCAAATTTAGGCCCCTGAACCACTTTTAAGACTTGAGACCACTTTTGAGGCTTTTCTAACTAATAAAAATAGAAAGAAAAAAGGAAGCCAGGAAAAAAAGGCTGTACACTTCTATCTTCAAAGAGAGACTGAGATTGCTACAAATACCACAAGTTATTTATGGCGTGTGAAATGCAACGGAGGCATTCCTAACAAAAGACATCAAGCCTGGCCTGTGCCATGGTACTTGCACAGCAGTGGAGAAAGTTCTTCCATGGGATGGACTCCAAAGATGACTTATTATCTAAACCAGCATAGTCCAATAAATAGCACCCAGGCTGACTTCAGACCATCACTTTCACTCAGACTCAACAAGCTCTGAATGCTTTCTCCTGTGCCTACTCATAGCAGGGAAAGGAGTGCTGTATTTGCTTCCAAAGGGTTTTGGAGGACTGGCATCCCGCCCTCCCTCAAACTACACATACATTTTGCACAATATCTGGATATAAGCAGCCTTTCCCTCATCTGTTCTGTTGACTTTTTTGCCTGCACTCTCCCAGGGCTGCCAGAGCTTGCACAGGGCTAAGAGGGCAAGAAGGCAGGGAGTGGAGAGAAGGTAAGGAGGAAGGTGCAACAAGTGTCTCACAGCAGAAGAAAGAGATGGAAAAAGTTGTTTCAGGCTTCATTACATGCCACTGTGGCCAGAAGGTCCCACAGCAGTCTTTGCCCTGGCTCTCCTGCTGTCCCTTCTGCCATGCACTTCTTCTGTCATGCACCTTAGAGTCATCTGCACACCCGAGCACCCCAATGTGCTCACTTCTCCTGCCCTGCGGCTACACCAAGCACATCACAGTGAGGAGTCAGGAGCACCACAGAGCCAGGATGAAGACACGTCCTCCTACTCAGTCATTCCACAAGGGAGTAGAAGGTCCCAAGTCTCTTCCCCCACCCCACTCCCCAGCAAATACTTGTACAGGTATCAAAATACTCTACAAACACTTGGATCAGTCTGAAAGTCCAACATAAACCAGACATAAGAGAGAACAGAGGGCAGAAAGGAAACAGCAGGGAAACAGCTGATGGGCAGGAGGGAGGGAAACCAGGGCAAAAACCAAGGAGGTGCAAGAAAAGCACGGCTTGTGCCCAGCATCAGAGACCCACAGGGGAAAGGCCCACACTAATCCCAACTAGGCTGTCCTTCAGAGCTTTCAAGTGATAAGCATTTTACTGGTCCTGTATTGCATTAATTCTAGTCACAGAGCAAACACACAAAACTGATCAGAAGAAAGGCAAGAAGAATTAATCCTATATATTAGAAGAAATACAAAGCAGTTCATAGAAGTGACACAGGAAAACTGCTGGTAACCCTCCCCAGCTCTTAAAAGACTCCTCTAACTCATGCAAAACACAAAACTCTGGTTTGAATTTTAAGGAACAATGTTTTGGAAGTCAGAGGCATTTGAGTGGGGAGGGCAGAATTTGAAATCCTGTAGGTTTACAAAGCTCTCAAAATTGCCCTAGAACCCGGATCTCAGGAGAACTTTCTCACACTTTAAAAATCAACCTACTCGAAATTGCCAAAGCAGGTACATCTAGCAGTAAACATACATGGGCAAGCAATGCATTTAGATGATGACAGTTCAAAAACTAAAATCTAAAGATAATAGATTTTTTTTCCTCTTTGCTGTTCTAAACATACTAGTCATTCCAGTTTCAGAGAGAACATTTCTGTATTACTCTTCCTGATAAAACACAGGAAAAAGGAAGCTTTTTCCCCCCTCTATCATATCCAATTCCATTGCCTTCATTAAATTTCATTATATCTACATCATTTAATTTAGGTCAACATGTCGAAGTAAGCTAGAATCATGTTTGTTTTAGGTCAACAAAAATTACTCTTCTACCTGAAGAGTCCATTTCATACTCAGTGACAGAATTGCTTTGTACTTCCTCCACACTACATGAAGTCAGAAGCAGGGAATACACTCAAGTTAACAAAATCACTACAATGTTGACTAAACTTCTGTACAATGCACATTATACAATTGCGCCATAGCAATAGTGGGAAGAAAATCTAGCAGTAACCTAATTGTTACTTAATAATGAGTGAATTAGTAATTTAAAATGTAATACAGTATATATTTTTCAATTTTTGAATTTTTTTTATTTTTTTTTTATTTTGAGTCTGCAAAGAAAAAAACCTTGTTTCATGAAGGCAGCAGAAGACTCCTGTTGCAGGGAGGCATCCATTTCCATTTCTCTATATTTGCCTGGGATCCTAATGACAGTAGTTACAGTTCACACTGCTGTTTGCACAGTATGAACTGGTGCATGTCACAAATGTATCCAGATTTCCTCATCTGATGTATTTTTATACAAGCTTAAAGCACATTTAGATTATGTCATCTCCAAACACTACACTGTGTTCCAAAACATGTAGTATTTGGGTTCCAGCTGAAAATTAACATTACAGTACCCAGGCAAAGAGGCTGGATATTAACTCCCAGAGTACAAGCTGGAGAGGAGAGGCTGGGCAACATCATCCATCCCTAGAGCTCCAAAGGAACTCTCTACTCGTGTTTGCAAAGCACTGCATAAAATTTAAGAAAAAAGAAGCAACACTGACCTCTTTCCTGCATGTATCATGAAGAAAATACTAGTGCCAGAAATGATGAATAATCTACTCAAAATATATTATAGCAATGCATTTAGGTTGTGATAATGCATCACTGACATGAAGGAGAAAAAAATAATAGACTGCTGCCTTGTGTGCCCAATCTAAAAAACAGAGGATGGGAAGGGAGAGGTGGGAAGTGAGAAAAAAAAAAAAAAAAAAAAAAGAAGTAGAAGTAGAGAAAACCCTCCCAGCTCCAGAAGGCTTCACTGACACACATCACCATTTAGCACTAATGCAGCTCAATACCCTCTTATTACTCTCTTATTATTTGGAGCCTGTTTGTGTTCTGCCCAGAAAGCGACAATGTGAGGTAAAGTCATTTAAACTACACAAGCACACAAAGGGCAGGCAGCATTTAAGTTTTCTTATATTTTACAAGAGAGGGAAAAATTCATCCACGTTAGTAATGAGAACAGTAGGCCAGACTACGAAACCAGGCAAATTATTCATCCTTATGGGGCAGGATAGCCTGTGATGTGGATAAACCTAGAGGCAATCTTTCTATGGCTTTTACTATAGATTTACTGCATGACCTTGGGCAGTTAGCTCCTGGTGTTTTGTTTTTCTCATCAACAAAAACAGGGATAAAATTGGTATGAAACACACAGCAAGTATAATGTAGATTCAGAAAGTTATTGTTGAGTTCAGCGAAATGCAGGCAATCCTAAGCTGGAAACATTATAGACGCTGCAAGCAAGTCTTCATTATTTGTGTAATAATCACATCTGTGTCACTACTTCATAGGCTTTTGACCTTGTGCTAGAAAAGTTACAAACATGTTTTGACTTCTGGAAGTAACATATGCACTGCAGAACTGCCTTTTATAAACCACAACAATATTAAACCTTCTCTCTGCATATCCATCCTCTTTCAAAGCCAACACAAGGCTTAATTTTCCAGATTCTCTCTCTTCTCTACTACTATTCATTCTCCCTCCCAAGTTCCCTTATTTAACCTTGTAGGCAAAAAGAAAAAAGTTAATGCAACTTCTATAAACTGAGAGCATTTTGAGTTACTCAAGCTGACTCACTTTCCATGAATTTAAAACAAAGTGTTAGTCAAGTGACAGATGCAAGACAGCAGTAAAAACTCTGCATTTAAATGCAAGTGCCTGGGTCTCCCTACCTACTAAATGACTGCTCTGGGTTACATATTAAGGGCTTATTTATGGAAGTTGTTCACCAACCTGACGTATCTTTCTTGCAGCTCTCTTTGTTTCTTTCCTTCGTTTTAGTGTCTTCTTCAGTCTCTCTTTCCCCGCAAAGTCTTTTCTCTTTTCTCCCATTTTCTCCAATGCTTTTAACTTCTTTCTAAAGCATTTTCTTCCCTTCTCTGTCTCCGCTCTCTCTGAGGCTCTCTTCTCTTATCTCCTTTTCCTCATTTCTGCATCAATTTAATCCCCAGTGCCAGTGTCAGATGAAGTTCCCAGAATTGCTCAGGAGCAGACTTTGCCCCTTTTGTCTGCCTGCAGAGGAGGGAGCCTAGCAGCTGGAGAATGTGCAAGTGATGCATTCTTGCCTGTGCCCTTTGCTTGGTTTGCCCTTACATCTGGGTTCCAGCAGCCAGCTGAAAGCAATCAGATCCTTGCCAGGGCCAATGCAAGTGTCCTTGGGATACCCCAGCTGAAAAACAGCTACAAATCTACTAATCAAACACTTAAAATAAAAAAAAAAAGAAAAAATTGTAGAGAAAGGAGACTACTTGCAAATAACGTGGGTCTTGTCCTTGACCAGGTAAGGGATGTTGCACAGGATATTAATGGAAGATAAATTTTTGAGTGTAGATTCATGAACAGGGTTCACAGGTAAATTTCAAATACAAACAAGTTGTTTAATATTTCAACACTGCACTGCATTCCCAGAAGGTTGCTAATGTTCTAAATATGCCTGGCAAGTTGTCTGCCCTGAACAAACCATAACTTATCTCAAATGGAAAGGCTCGAAATAACAGAACTACCAGCTCTAGACTGCAGATAATATTCCCTTATGCCTACGTTATGAATAAACCCTCCCTTCTCAACCACTAGAATGGGATAAGGTTTTCTCTGTCCACACATGCTTTTAGGATTCCTTCACCAGGTTGTCACCTTGGTCTTAACCAAAGAAAACATAAGAATGAACCAACATATTAAGAGATCCGAAGTGAAACAGACAAAAAGATCTAGTAGCTGGTCTGTGAAAGCAGTGCATGCACACCTCTGTACAAGCACACAGAGTCTATTTCGTATAGGGTGGTGCACTCACTATCTGTTTAAGCACCTTACTTGGGTTCACCCAGGACAACAGACGTCAGAACATCCTCAGAAGAAAGGAGCCTTTCACAGCCCGGTGTCTGTCTTTGAAATAGCTCAGTTAACATTGTACCTTCTCAACAGATGAGGTTTTCAGTGTCATTTCTTTAACAATATGGAAGTCCAATTCAAGCATGATCATGTAACAAGAAAAGGCCATTGCAACATGGTCCTACAGAGCATGCAGAGTCAAAGCTCTGTTAAGGCAGTGGGTGCTCTTTGTGAGACTGGAAACAGTACATGACTCTTCTTGAAGGACTACAGTACACCACTAGAGTCACAAACAGCTTTATTACCTACACAAAACTAGAAATATACAATTACAAATAGAGACGTCATTATTTGTAAAGAGCATGCCACATAAAATACACATTGGAAACTAAGGGAATCTATTCTTTCAGGGAGGAAGTATAGTGGCCCCAGCCAATGTAAAAAGGAGAGAAACCCATTTTGTGTGGAAGAGAGAGCCATGTAATCTGGCCTTCCACTCCAGAGAGACAGCCAGTACTCAGCGATCGGACACCACAACTCTCTGTCCTTGGCTGCAGAGTGATGGAAAGAAACCTCTGCCAAAAAAAAGACATGTGGAGCAACAGCCCAATTCCAGACTACTATTAACTTGTTTAACTATGGAAGAGAGATGAAGAGCAAGACCCACCGCAGCTCTTTTATAAAAAGAGTGTCACAATACTTTATGTAAGGGATAAGGACTGCAGCCAGCAATACTTAGCCAAATTAATTGAGACCTGGAAATAATAGCATAACATGAAATTTAGTATTAGCTAAGCAGCTAGCAAGCTGATTTCTAGGAGCACTGGCTGGCCCATCCCCATTTAAAAAACTTCCAGTAAAACATTGTTGCAGTTACAGACATATTAATTTCCCTATCTTGTGCACAGCTATTCAGCTCTACTGGGCAGTGGCAGTGAGAGTTCATAAAGCAACTTTCAAACAAGCGTTTTCTATTAGAAGAGACAAAGAATTTCACAACAAAGTTTCAAAATACAATAAATTATTTACCTTCTAGATGATACTGATCTATTTCACTGGCTAGTTTGGTGAATTGCCATTCCTACTTGAAAGCTTAGCGAGGCACTTATGGAAACAACCTGAAGTACTGCCACACACCAACTCACTGTCTTTCAGGGCACTGCAGATACAATACCCAATGGCAAACATCCTTACTTCTGCCAACTCATTTTTCCGGATTATGACATCTTTTTCTTTCAACAAACAGATTTGCGTGCTGAATACTAGCAACTGTTTCCCCCCAATTAAATGGATAAATATAAGCAAAAGTAAACGGAAAGTACACAAAAGAAGAAATAATCTATATGAAGACAGAAAAGAGCTAAAAGACACAACACTCCACTTTTCTCTAAGACAGTTTAGACATTTGATCCCTAGGCTCTTACCAAACTGCTGAGACATGAACAACTCCTAGCATGGGTGCCGTTCAAATTCTACTAACAGAGGTCCAGCTGCAATTTAATATAGGACATATGAAAAAGCAGTACCAGAAAGCTTAATTCTTTACACATTACACCTTTACACTTTCCCTACTTTGTAGCGACCACTTATTTGCATATTCTTTACAGCAGCTGTGCCAACTTTCAGGACACTCCAATACAAGCCAGATTTAGTCTAACTGGAGTATAAGCTGCTGATACATCCAGGGCAAGATGTGTTCAGAACCAATACACCTCCCTGAATACACCCAATTTTTCTCTTCTGCGAGAATATCTGGTATATTTGGTGCAAAAAGTCAGCTCAAGTTCAGCCAGAAATTTCAGGTCCTGTGGGACTTTTTCATAGTAGCAACACAACTGCACCATCCCAGTGTCCCACGTGCAAAGCACAGAGGCCAGATGTTATGGATCCAGAGGCAACAATCACTGCCCCGTACAGAACATCACAGCTCTACATGGTAGCCCCAAAACTGCAAACCTGGTTAGCCAAGATATAATGGTTAATTCTGCTCATTCTTAGCTGATGTAGCACAAAAATATTTAACCCTGAAGGCAGCTGCTTTGTAATCCATCATGAATCCTCCGCATAAAGTATTTTATAAAACTTTGTCTTTCACAGACAACATTACTGGTAGCCCAAAAAAGTATGGTAAAAAGATGGTAAAAGTATGGTAAATAGATGGTAACTTCACTAAGTTCCCCAGAGCCATACATATTCATCACAGCGAGCAATCCAGACTTCAGAACCATTGTACCTCCTGGTGAATAAAACGCAACATCTGGAAGTCTCTAAGTGCTCCCACTGAGTGGTATAACTGAAACCAGAATTTTATCTGGTACCTTCAGATTTTAACTTCAATATCTTTAAAAGACCATCTTTGCAGATCTGACTGCATTTGCCTCAGATATTGAATCAAAAGCCCTGATGAAATCCAGCACCACTATGTTTCATAACTCAACAGGAAGTCAGACTCACAGAAGTGGCAGATGACTCTTGTCACCCTACAACTGAAGTCTTGATGTTTTAAAGACAGACTGAATAAAATACAATGAAAATGCCCACGAACTTTATGGAAACACAGTTGCAGAGTTATTTTCTGTTTTATGCAAAGAGACTGCATTGCATTTAGGCACTGCCTAAGGCACTGCCATTTAAGCACTGGGGTAAACTTTGGTGAATGATGACCTTTCACTTACAACTTTCTCTCTTTCAGCCTTTTTCAGTCTATTTTCAGTCTATTTCACGAACTGTGTTGCCTGAAAAACTAGAAAAGGAAAATATTTATCTGAATTAAAATGATTCACAGAAATGATATGCTTAATCATTTAAGAAGGAGTCATACATCTCTCCTAACACATAGCTTTAAGTCCAAAGAGAACTTAACATAAAAATGGCTAATAAATGACTTATAAATATCTAGTGATTTGAAAACGCTAGTGGATATTTCTCTGTGAACCCTAACAATTTGACGCCTATGCCTATCAGCTAAGGACTTACATACAACTGTGCAAAGGGAAGAGAAAATACTGCGGTAACAGTTTACAGCCCTTTTGTGCTGTTCCACCAATGGAGAGACACGGGCTGAATGCAACGCGTTCTAGGAACGAACGCTGCTAGGAAGAGTGGAGTCAGTTTTTCTGTGCCATTTCAGGCTTCCTCCGTGGGGTTTCCAGTGGAAATCACCAGGAGCGCACACGCATCTCAGCAGCGATGGTTCCACACGGGCTGTGCAGCACCGATTAACTCACGTGACTGGCACACACCGGGGTAGCCGGAGCCTCTGTCCCGGCCCCCGAGCACCGCCGCTTGTGCTGGCACCGGCAGTGCGCTCTCCGGGATTCACTGCGTCTGCCCTACGAAGCTCAACCAAAGGAGAAGAAAACGGGCGAACCCGCAGGGAGAATGCCGGGCAGCGGGCATTCACTCCCGAGAGGACCGAGGGCCGCCAGCCGCCGTCCGCAGCACGGGCGCGGAGAGGTGCGGACCGGAGCACCGCAGCACCAGACGAGCGGCTCCGCTGCCGCGGCGCTGCCCACGGGCTGCTCCGGGCGGGACCCAGCGCTGCTCCCCCCGCCTCGGGGCTGCCGCGGCGCCGCGACCCTGCTCGGCTCCCGAGCGCGCTTCGCACCTGGGCCGGTGCCCGCCAGGCGGTCCCGCAGCCCCGCCGGGCGCTCCCCCCGCACTCACCCGCAGCGGCAGCCGCCCGCTGGCGGCGGCGGCGGCCGCGCTGTGCCGCAGCTCCGCCGCCTGCCCGGGCCGCAGGAGGCTCCGCGTGAAGCGCCGCGTCCGCTCGCCGGCCATGGGCGCCGGCAGCCCCGCGCTCCGGCCGCCGCTCCCCGCCCGGGCCGCGGCGCCGTCAGGAAGCGGAACTGGGGGTTTCCCTCCCGCTCCCCCCGCGCGAGGGAGGTGTGCGGGGCGGGGGCCGCCCGCTGCCGCTGGGATCGCGGACCCTCCCCGGGGGAGCGTCGCGCCCCCGCCGCCCTCGCTGGCCGTGTGCGCGGCGGGTCCCGGGACGGCGCCGCGGGGACGGTCCTGTGCCTGCCCCGGCTGCTCCGGGGCGGCTCCGCACCCAGGGGGAGATGGGGGCCCCCGGGGGCAGCTGCGGGGCCAGGTCGCCGGAGGGACCCCGAGAAGGGCCAGCGCAGGTACCCCTCTCTCCGTGCATGTGGTCACCTCCGAAGGATGCTCGCCCAGCAAGGCTGCGGGGTTGGTTCGACAGGACTAGAGCTACTCTTGATGTTAACCACTCGCCAAGGTGAAATGGGACCCTGGTCGCCAGGTTTCATGAGAAATCAGCTCTCTGGTTACACCCATTGTCCTTGGAGCTGGTAGGAAACATCCTCCAAGCAGCAAGGATTGCTGTAGACCCTGCACGAAGTGAGGTTGGATGTCTCCCAGTCCTGCCAGCTGGCGTGGCATGCCTATTTCTTCAGTAGGGAAAACTCTCCCGATCACTATTATGTTTAGCCATTTAAGCCCACCGAAATTACACAAAAGTCACAGTTCTGCCCCGCAGCAGAGTGATCACACCTTCTGTTAGTAGGAATACAGCTTTATGCATTAACACCAAGCAGCAATGTGGAAAACACAGCATTGCTGTGAGCCCTGTGCCTTAATGTCTTTGCACAGGAATACTTACATTCTCCTAGGCGGTGCAGAATTTTCCTTATTCAGTTAACACTGGCAGAGGTGGGAAAGGAGGCAGCCATCAGAGATCACACATCTGAGTGCGTGGCAATCCCTGTAAAACGAAATTGAAATCAAACATGAGGAACTTCAGGTGTGATACTTGAAAGGCAATGATGCTGCACGCCTGTGAGAGAAACATCTGAAGCTGAAAAGGCGCTAAGACATAAAACCCAAGAGGGTCAGTTAACATTTAGTTAGACTGTTGTATTGGGGAATTAATGTTGCATGAACTCCTAACTTATGTCCTCCCCAAGGAGCACACTGCCTGTTTGGAGGTAGTTGGCTGTAAGACAAAGCAGGTAGCAGTGTGATATGAATTCATTGCAGCTTCTGCATGGTTCCTAGTACTGTCCTCCAAGTTTACTCAAGATAAAGGCAGCAATGATAACATGACATCATAGCCCAGAATTTAGGTATTCCTCTGCAAAGCAAATATTTCCCAATAAAGCGAATTATCTGAAATGTTAAGTGCCCTGGAATTGGCTTAAAACTATTAAAGACATTATTCTAGACATTTCTGTCATTCAACAGGTGTTATAGTAACTTGGAGATGACATTTACTTGGAGCTAAAGCTCAGTAAGAAAGCACTACTGGATTGGAAAAGTTTTCTCGCTCTTGAGAAATTCCACTGCAAGATGGAAAAGAAGACTCCATTCACTTTGCAAACAATCCATATAAGGCTTATTTTAGGAAAATGCAGTCTGATGTTGTAATGAAAGAAAAAAGGAAAGTAGCCTCAGTGACTAGGGAAGCATTCTGCCTCAACACAAGGATGTAATTTATGACAAATTTGACTACAATTTGTTGCAGACAGAAAAGAAAACAAACATTGAATTGGTGAGAAAGAATAAAGATAATTAATGCTTTCTTCCATTTGATATGTGCATGTACGTTCTGGAAAATGATTTTAAGAAAATCATCACCATAATCCAGATCAGGAACCTCCGGCCAACCCTGGCTTTGGGCACAGTGCTGTTACTCCTACTCAAATGTGGTCAGGTCTGTGGTCAGGCAATAACAGCCTGTGCTCTACAATACTTCTCCCTTCAAAACTACTCATGGGGAAGCTAGGGGTTGAGTGAATATGCCGATACTTGTCAGTGAGCAGTTGGCTGCTGATGTCTATTAACAGACATAAAGAAATGAAAGATCCAGCTGTTTCTACACCATAAACATTTTCAAGGCTTCAGGAAAACAAGAAATATCCACAAATACTGAAATAATGAGCAAAAAAAGTGCAGTTGGATTAAATATAACACATTTTTTATTATCATCCTCTTAAGTAAACATTTGGCGTTAGTCTGGGAAAGGAGCTCTGTCAAAGACAAGCCAAGTCTGCTGCCTCTCAAATTGTCACGTGCAGTGCAAAGCACAAGTGTCCAGGATTTAACATGCATGTGGTTGTTTACCAAATAGCTATTATGCAAAAGTAGTTGTTTTGGTTTTTTCCCAGTTCCTCTGTATTTCAGAACGTTTTTAGTTTTCAGATTTCAGTCAGTTGTTACACAAGGCCATTGTACTTACTAAGAGGCTTTCCATTTGATTTTGAGTACCCCCTAGTGTGGTTCTGCTAAAAAAGTATCTTTGCTATACGCTGTTTGTTCTCCACCTTTAAAACACTGTTAGCTTGATAAACATGTATTTGGTATTAGTAAAATAGCAACAACAGCAGAGTTGTAACTTTGTATATTTAGTAAGTCTTGGACTGGAGACCTGGATTTATAGAAAGAAATCATTCTTACAACATGAGTTTGAAGTCTATTCCTACATCTACTTGACTGTATTCCTACAACTACAAGACTGACCTCAAGAGAGGGATGATTGTAGCATCACTGATGGAGAGCAATTTTAGCATAGAATATAATGGCTGGCAGTAACTGTTTGGACTGGGTTTCCAACTGAAAACCAGCATTGGATCTGTAAAACTTTTGCTCAAAGTTCAAGAATGTTAGGAAAAATTTTGTTTCAATACCACTGCTAATCAGAAGCAAAACCTTCCATTTGCAGTTGCATTAAACAGCAAGACCATATGAGTTTTCTCTGTTAAGCAAGAGCATGAAAGCTATTTTCATTCACAACTGTGTGTGAGCTCAGATAGACAATAGTTCCACTTTCTCAGAAATACATCCAAGAATCAGCTGCCATGGTGGTCATTTCCCACAGACATATGGCAAAAAAAAAGATAGTGAAACTCTGGTTAGGTTTGCTTTAATACGTTTGGTAATCTAACATTTCTAGTACTGCCTTTTGAAGCAGATTACAGAAATATGTAATTTTATATACCTGTACTGGCAAGGTTACCAAGTATATGGTCTTAGTTTTCTAATGCAGAGATCTGATGTCATTATCTGGGAATTCCAATTCATGCCAACATGTTATTCTCAAGTGTAGTGTTTAAGTATTTTACCTATGTTTTCTTTGTCCCTTAAATGGTCATTAATTTGAGCAGTGAAAAAGTCATTATATTTCTTAATTCTCTAAGCTGATGCACACAAATTTCAAGACAAACATTTTTTTCATTGACATAATGCCTTCCCCCTGCTACTGCCTCTTCTATTGCCAACCACAACTGCAATTCTGTCCTGTTATCAGCACATAACTACAAAGTGAAACTAACTGCTGTGGCTTTTCAGTATCTGAGGAGCAAAAAACGGAAATGTACTGTATAATGTAGCTTCATTTTCTCTTGGGCTTTGAAATTTTTCCTGTGTGCAATGAAATTAATCCTCCTGTCCCTATGGCCCTTCTTAGCTTATAGTACAATTTTAAGTGTCATTAACTGCTGATGCAGCTATTTGCAAAACATGGAATTTAGGAATCCCCATTGCTACTGACACCACAAGAAAGTTGACTCTTCTAACACGATTCTAAATACAAGTGCCTTTTAGATTGGTCCAGCAATTTAGAAACTTTTAAGACCTCGCTATTCACTTCTCAGCTAATTCCCACTTGGTCTGGTTTTTTACAAATGACAGCATTGCACAATATTTAATGATTCTGCTACCTGCAGAACATGACATACAACCCACTCACAGGCACCTGCCCTTTGTAGGATGATCATGATAGCTCTCGAACACAGTTCAGCTTACCAAGGCAGAATGCACCCTCACAGGACTAGGGGGGGCTGATACCTGTACTGCATCTGGGTTACTTGACTTCCTTTCATGTAACAGTGAATGAACTCACCAAATTCAAGGTGATACATCTATTTGAAGTTTAATGTGTCAAAAAATAATAATAGAAGAAAATGAAAACATGCAAACGCAAAATATCTCACTAAACACTCAAATTAAAAACTACTAAAGTAACAATCTTGCAAATGCCTCTGATATCTACACACATAGGCCCACTTTACTGCAAAGGTTATACTCAGTAAAAATAGGCTTATATCATGATGAATATTAAGAGAAATAAGTTTCCATCCCTTCAGCTAGCCTCTCTCTAAGGGACCAGGTGTGGTGTAGCTGACTGATAGAAGCATCATTGGCATCAATAGGGCTGTTTTAGCAAGGCACATAAGAGGGTTACAGGGTGGCTCTAAATATTTCAAGCTTCCTGCTATGACCTACTCTATGTATGCTTTCTATATAAATTTTACTGTTTCTGCTAGATTTTTAAGGATGTAGGTTCATCATTGAAGAGCCATGACTGACTGAGTGGAACTGGTTTTGTTAATCAATTAACATATGTGTGTCTTTAATGAATTGGGATCAAGTAGGTAATTAAGTGTAAACCTCAAACACCAGGCAAACCCTGATCCTCTTTATAAAGACTTATTACTAGAAAACACATTGTTCGAAGAAGACAGGCTTTGTAGTTGTTTTACAGGTTCAGCAAGGTCAGAGTATTTTTCCTCAATTACAAAATTACAAAATACTGTCTGACCCCATATTTAGTTACATTGCAGGGGCAGAATTCTAGTCCTTTTAGAGTGTTAATTATAAGAAATTGAGAACAATAGAATGCTGCAGGGAAAAAAAAATCTGCTATGTTGAAAGACCACCATAGTATCCAAGTACACAATTTCAATGGAAACACTGTATACATATTTATGGCATCTCTGACCAGGACATGCAATCACATAAGTAGCCAGAAAAATTGAGTATGTCATGTAGATCTGACCTCATTCATGTTTGAACTCCAGAGATACACTCTCCCACGCTGTGCCTCCAGATTTTGTGACAAGAAGTATTTATTAATCCAAACCAGTTTCTTTCGGGAAACATGGCTCTGCTTTGTGAATAGGCATAAAATTTACTGACAGTTTTTATGTGGCACTATTAGCCCACTTTTAAACTTGTACAATGTTAAATGTATAAAGGGCAGTACCTAATGGTTAAGGCAATAGTCTGGACACCTGGGTTGATTCATATTCTGCAGAATTTGTCTTTGTCTGACTTTCCCCTGGAAGATGGGAAAGACTACATCCTCACTGTGGATGCAGTTTAAAGGTGTTCAAATGTTTAGTTCACAAGGTCCAAATGATTAACAAGGGTGGATATGGCATTAGGTAGACATTTGTAAGAACAAAAGGAATTAATACTGATTTGATAATTTAAGTAATTTTAAACTGTTTATCAGTCTCATTCAGATCTGGAGTTTCATTAAAAGTTGTCATCTAAATACTGTATTCCATTTTCTGGTCAACTGTTTAATTCCCATTAAATCCTTCTCCCAATAAATGATTTCAGTACTTTCCCCTTTAATATGGTACAAGTGTAAGAGCAATATTTTTTATAAGACATTCAAACTTTGCATTAAGAACAGCATTACAAATACCTACCTAGAACATAAAAGAATTGTTCTTCTCATTTCAGCTGTGCAAAACTAAACCGTTGAATTTGTGACAGCTGTATTAGCCTCTTAGGAGAAGATTCATATGTATTGAAGCACCTTTATGGAGCAGAGGCATTACTCAGTGATTCACAAGACACTCATCCTGTAAGTGCTCTGACACCCGCAGGACTACAGACATCTTTAAATTCAGAGTGCTTTTCTTAAGAGTGCAGAAAATAAGGTTGGTGTTTAAACCTTTCAGTCTGCAAAGCTGTTATGAATTCTCAAGCATGGCAGCACTGAGCACTGCAGCCCTTCTAAGACTCATTCTTCACGTCCTCTCTGCTGAGTCATTAGGTTCATTCTAGAAATTCTCATAAAATTCTAACATGGAAGCTGCAAGGAAAATCATGTCAAATCAATTTCAAGTTTATCTTAATCACTGGATGACTGATGTGTTCTCAATTTCAAAATATTACTCCATTATCAATTACATTAAACATACATTGCTAAGAGACTCCATTTGATATGACTGATACAATGTCATGCATGATTTAATTGCGACATCAACCCATTTGTAAATACGCCGAGGTCCACTGTCATGAAAAGCAGATATCTATGTCATATTTTGCATTGATGAAAGTGCATATAAGAATAAAACTACAGGTCAAGCAAGATTTTCCCTTTTAAAGTAGAAATTCTACCTGTTCCACGTAGCACTTGACAAGTGTGCACCATTAGAGCCATCTTCTTTTGTTTGAAAAAGTTCAATATAAAATAACAGAAGCTTAAGGTAATTCCTTAGACTGTGATCACAGTTTTCATTTAGAAATATTCAGAGCAACTTGAATCTTTTAGTAAGAGCTTCACCTGCACATTTTTTACTGCACTTACAGGTGATACCAAAGGCAAGACTAACTGTCTTCACACTATTAATTCTCACTTTTATGTCCCGTACCTCCATAGCACATACTCTTCTTCCACAGTAAGCATATTTTGCCATTTGTGGAAGTCAACCAGGTCAAGATCCTGACCTTTCCATTTTTAAATGCTGTTTTTCCATGATACTCTATACAAAGTGTACTTGGCATTGAGGATTGCATTCCAGGAGCCTTCTTTTTCTTTTTCTTTTCTAAACACATAGTCTGCCTGATTTTTCTACTGCCTGAAGTGATTAATAGGATAGGTCTCATGATTTCTAAATTTTATTTTAAAACGCATTTGGCCTCCTACCTCACAGGTACAAATTCTCAGTGGAAATGAACTGAGGTGAGACATGAATGCAACCATAATTGAATGGGTAATGCTCTTGGGTGAAAGCTGAATGCCTTGTCATATTTTCCTTTTTTACAACCAGATGCAGCAAAAATGTCTTTTCCTTCATGAAAATGCAGAGCACATGGACTATAAGGTTTATGGTATAAAAATAAACAGCAAAACCAGCCAACCTGTCTTTACCTCTGCCAAACCTCTCGGGCACTGCAAATGCTGTCAACTTATTTGAAAAGGGAGACAATAACCATAACCAAAGAATGAAGCAGGCAATAGAAGCAAGGCAGAAAGCCCGGGATTCTGTTGACATTTTAATAAAGGTTTCAATAGAGTAGAGGTCCAGTTCAGAGCAGTAGGAAGCAACGGCTGAGCCTACCACTGCCCACTTCATGGGTTGCTTGCTTGGGATGCAGGAAGATGCCTGTAGTGATGTACTGCTGCCCTGGTGGGAAACAACTGCCCTGGAGACTGGAAACTCTGTATGGCTGAATAGGAGTGAAAAGGATAAATGTATGGGACAGGATTCAGTACTTTACTTTGTGGAGGAAAGAATTTTTCTTTCTTTCGTGCTCCACTTGAGAAAAAAAACGGAAGAGAAGATGCAAATCTGACTGCTGGAGTTTGCAGTCAGAGCACTCAGCTTGTGGGAGAGGTTGCACAGGGAATGCATCCACCAACTTGTACATCCCTAACTACAGCCAGAAACTGCATCCTGTGGCTTCTCCCTCTATCTTTGCCTTCTCCCCACCATTGAATTCTGCCTGTGCAGGCAAAGGAATTGTCCTCAAACATCTCAGGAAAAGCAGAGGCCTTTCCTCATCTCCCTCTTAGGCTGGTGTTCTACCACCATGCCAGAAAAGTGACTGGGACTCCACAGCACCAGCTCAAGCCCCCAGAACTATCTGGCTAAGCCACATCAGGCTTCTCTGCCTCCAGTGCAGTTTAGTCCCTACCACAAACACTCACACACCAGCTCTTAAACATACACACTCACACACCCTGCCCCTCAGAGTAGAAACATGGTCACATCATGTGGTTTTGGGGTAAGTTTTGTTCTCTATTTCTCCTCCTGCCTCTCACACAAAGTGACTGAAACCACTTTTGCTTTAGCTACACACACTAATGCTCATGAGACCAAGTCTCCCCACTCACTTTGCCACCAAAATGCAGAAAAGTTTAAGGTGACTCCCACAGCCCCTCTGTAATCTCATCTGGACAGTGCAAAAACACTATTGCCAGAGCTGGTTTAGTTGTGAAAAACATTCAAATGGAGGTAATCCAGCACTCTTTAAAACATCCACAGACTGGTATTTTCCAAGCTATAACACTCTTGGTCCCACCTCTGCTTCTGAGTCAGAAGAATTGAACAAAGTGTTACACCATAAACATGTGTCAGAAAAAAAATGTAAACAGGCATTCTGAAATCTACTTTCTAGGGTTTATTTTGCCAAAGATTACTGCTTTGTTCTTCCCTTACAGAAGAGCTTGTAGAATAGAAAGGGAAATAATTATATTCCCTGTCTCCCTCCTGTTCAGTCACAAACAGGTAAAATATAAAAAAAAAATCTCAACAACTCACAAGGATGCATTGCCAGGAGAAAGAGGGGAAACAGTCATCACTGAAGTATAAACTCTTTGCCTAGAAGCTGATTATAACCAATTTATGTAAGCAAAAATCCAGAGTTTAATTTTGTTTAGATTAGTTTAGTATAGAACCTGCCACTGTGTCTGATTTTCCTGCACCATACAAAGTTTGTACGCCTTCAAGACATCACTTGATGTTTACAAACAGCAACATTAGACTGGCAATAGACTTAATTTAAATTTAAATTTAGATACATAAAAACCTAAAAATAATTGTATTTTAAACAAAAATCCTTATCGTCTGTCCAGCAATAAGGACAATTTGAGGTCAAGTTCAGATTGTGACTCACATGATGTTAATGAAAGCAGCAGGTTATGTGAGCATATTACACACTGGAGAATCAAATGTCTTCTTTCTGATGGATTTCTTGAATTTTTGGGGTGTATGATAACATCTATAAATAAAAGTTCTTATACAATAACAGAGTACAAGGATACTAATATTAGAAAGTAATTTGTTATAAAATGAGAGCACAGATGGGCACCATAGCTACATAACATCTTATGGAGAAAGCTACCCATGAGACCAACTGAAAATCTGAACATGAACTTTAGCCAGCATCAGCCAACATAAAATAATTCTGTCCTATGGACTGTAACCATGTCAGGTGCCAACATATCTCTCCTTTTTTTGTACTCATAAATAAACACATTCAACAAGATGGAATAAGAAGTACTTTGTTTAGGGTAACTATATACTTCATGTAATTAGAGAAGAGTGTTAAAACCTGGCTTGCAACTGTACTCTGAAGCTGTTATCAGATTCTTGATTTTGGTCGATAGTAACGGTGTTACCATCGACATGTAGTCGATCACGTTATTGAGACTGACCAAATCTCATTAAAGTTAATAGGACTAAATCCACTAACTTCACTGGACTCTCAAATTCTTCGCTGCATAAGCAAAAAGATTCCAACTTACTATTATATTTTCAATAGGAGGGACAAACTCTCTCCTGAAATGTACACACATATTCTCATTCAACTTCTACAGATGTTAAATTAGAGTGGCGGGGGGGTAGGATGCAGCCATAACATCTAAGAGAACATTTTTACAACAATTACCACCTCCTTTTATATATATAATACCTTTTACTTTACCATCTGTGCAGTGGAACACAGGGTCTCTCATCTCACCAGATGCAGAAAACTAAGTTTAAAAGAAGCCCTTCCCTGTTACCTCCTACAGTGGAAACAGTCATGTAGAGTGTTCTTGGTCCAGCTTTTGCCTTCGTAATAAACCCATTTTGCCCATAATAATAAACTATCTGGTTTTTTTTAAATTTACTTACTCTACCTTTATTATTAGCTGTGACAGGTCACTGTAGCATCCAGGCCCAAATGAGGTTCCACTACAGACCTGCTGTCACTCTTGAGTTTATAAGGCAACAAGCTACTGGGAATGACTCATGGGTGGATTAGAAACAAGGAAATAGAAATTTTTCTACCCACATTTGGAGAGCTGATGGGACAGGAAAACTGGAAACACTTTGGCACTACAAGCAGCAGGTACTGTTCAGAGATGGTATCATTTTTATAAACAATGGTTTTTAAAAGAAGACTACATTCAGAAAGCTGGAAAAAGATGCAACTTTAAATGGTAACACCTAAAGGAGCCCTAAAGCCATCAGAAAATACAAGTATTACAGGCTGCATTAGTGAACTACATGGGACTTGATACTGCCTATGCACACAGGCATTTACTGTGTATTTACTTCTCCTAGAGAAGAGGGCTGAGTAGCCAGATATCAAAATCTAAAAACAAATCTCTCTAGCATCAGCATCTGCCTACATGGTACACTGTCCGGGTGGCTTTGGTTGTACCCCTAGGCCCATCACAGTTAGGCTGCTGCTCTTTTTTCTGAGTTGCTCTGTCTTCCTTAAGGTCATTTCCTCAACTTTGGAACAAGACATTTCTTCCCTGCTTAGCTATAAGATGACAGGAATCTGTGATACTTAATAGCACCTTTGAGAGATAATAACAAAAACATCAGGGGCTAACATCAGGATTACTTTTATGACTAAAATGTAATTATTTATGACTAATGGCATGTTAATAATTATAGTTCTCTGAATTCCCAGTTTAACATGCAGGGAGTCCCCGACTGTGTCCTTAAATGTTGTTTTATGTGGACTCCAACAGCTTAAAACTTCTAGGCCCACTTTCTCATCAAATCACACTTACATAGAAGCGAAACGATGCATGCAAATCAGGCATAACACATGCCATAAACAAAACCGTGGATATTACAGTCATTCCCTCCCCATAGGCTCACACTGTAAAGTCCCTCTTTAAAGCTCTCTCTCTACACTGATTTCACTTTGGGGGGTGACACTTGAGTTTTTGCCAGCTGATTAGTCACGAGTGGGAGATAAGCTCTGTCCCCGTAAATGGTTTCCCACCTATAGTGAAAGTTACAATTAGATGATTAAATCAGAAAGAAAATTAATAATCCATTAATACTAAAACCCCAATTCACTTGTCATTATTTATTCCATTTTATATTCTTTTTTTACCTCAACTTGTCTCAGATTATGTAAAGAAGCCCTTGTGTAGAAAAGGCACGTATGGTCATAGGGGTCATGAGAGTTCATCCAGTCTACCTCTCTTTTTGGAGGCAGGGCCAAGAATATCTCCAGGACTTGGTGTTATGTTCAATGCCCTCTGCCTTTTTTTCTCCCCAGACTAAACTCTCTAGAATTTCTCATTACTTGGAGATTTACCTTTACAGTAACATCACCATCTTGGTGCTCCTATGTAGGTATCAGATACTCCTGCATCTTTCTGCTGCTTACCTGGTTACTCTCCTCTTTCATAGTTGGGCACCTAATGTCTCCAAAATGCAATGTTTTGGACCTGGACTGAACACCAACTTCTTAAGTGTCTGAATGTTGTTATTTTCTGAATCAAAGCACTGCAACCCTTCCCTGCACAGCATCGTTTACAAATGTTAACAGACAATCTTTGTTCTACTCTTATATCAGTAGTGAGGATGTTAATTACAGTTAAGCTGAGGAGAGCTTCCTCTTGAAATTTCCTTCTGTTTTAGCCAGCCAATTGACACCTAACCTTTGGACAGTTTTCAACTGATTGTGTACTCAGCTAATGATGATTTCATCTAGAGCCTGCTGCCTTAGTCTGTCTGTGAGAATGTCACGTGGGAATGTGTTGTGAGTGTGCCTCATATCAGATATAGCACGACCCTGCTCTGGGAGGTCAGCTGGTCTGTCGAAGAAAATTTCACTGCCTGAAAGCAAATGCTTTGACAGATCTACTGTTCAGGCAATCTGGGCTAGAAGAAACAAGATGCAAAACCCCCTACAGATTTATATGCCTCTCCTCTTCTGAGTAAATGCCAGTACCTCTAGTTTTTCATGCCCTCTCTGTCTCAGTTCTTCTTTGATTACTGCACACATCTAAAAGGCAACAGTATTCCAGCTTTCCATTGCTGCAGTGAAACAGAGAGACTTGAGGTCACATGCTCCCACCTCTCCCATGTCCTCTGCCCAGCCTGTGAGCGTGTCCAAGTGCAGCTCCAGAACCCCACTGCTTTTTAGTGACAGACACAAAGACACACAGTAATAAGGGAGTGAAGAATCCCCAGGAAAAGTGGAAAGGTGCTGCAGACTGTAATGTCTTGCTGTGCTGCAGACACTACGGTCTGTAGGCTGAATATCTCAACCCCGTAGACGGAGATTAGGGCTTCATCCTGGGAGAGAGGGATTCACATGAAACCCTAAACAGAAAGCTGAGCTGAGGTTTCCAGCATTTCAGACACATGCCCTATCCATGGGACTGCCCGATAAGGTGTGCACGCTATTTCCTTTCACTGCTGAGGTATGCTCTCCACAAGAACCATGCCTCAACATGTCAGGCAGACTTGGAAAGTATTAGACAGTGCTCTGCAGGTGAGTAAGTCAGAAGGATGAAGACTGTGAATCCTAAAAGGGTCTAAGCATTACTTTTGTGCACTGGTACTTAATACTGCCTAAAATTAGAGACTCTGGGGCATCTCAAGAAGCCAAAGTATGATCACTTAGGGCACTGGTATAAATTTAGACAGCAGCAGGAGACTAGCAAAGTCTTCTGAAGGTTAATTTTGTAGGTAAGTAGCAGTCAGGTATTTCAGCTTTAAGTGATGTTAAATCCCGTTGTTCATCAGTGAGATTTTTATGCTCTGCTGCTTTTGTCTCATTTGCTGAGGGCAAATACAGGATAAAGTTCCAGAGTGGAAGCAGAGACCTGGAGGGGAGAAGAGTCAGGCACAGTTTCAAAGTAGTAAAATGAGCAGAAACATCTAATCAGTGATGCACCTATCCAAAGTAGCTAAATAAGGAGATAGAGCAATAGACAAAACAATTCCTGTAGAACTGTGTTAAGGAACTTCATCAAGGAACAAACAATACAAGTTTGTTATGTTCCTGTTAAGGTCCAAATCTGTCTGTTTTACAAGGAATATTGAGCACGTCACCTACTGAGACCACTGAGACACTTTTCTCCAGTTTGCAGCCAGCACTGTCTTTACCCATGAGTGAAAATAGCAGAGAAGGGCTGAAAGGAGTCTAGCATAGCTCAGCCATCAAGAGCTAAAGCATTGATCATACCCATGCTTCAAGCTAACAGGTGTTCAGGTTTCTAGAGATTCTATATTTCTGTGTCTGCCAATCAGTGGAACTTAATATTGAGAATTTCCATAATAAAAAAGATTCTGTTGAGAGATGAGGGCAATAGGACAACAAAGGGCCTGGAATGAGACAACTTCTATAAATAATGGAGAATTTGGGATTATGGTGGAATCATATCAAATACAGAACTCCTGCACACATCAATGCAGGTATGAGATCCTGCACTGCACCACCAAGAGAATGGAGTCTCTTTCCCAAAGAGTTTCTACTATATGATTCTCTGTACCTGCACTCTTACCATGTCAGAACGCTACATCCAGTTTGTCGAGTCATGGTAGAAATCAGTGTTGTACATGTGTTATAGCTGTAAAACATTTAGCTAGAATGTTCCATTACTGTAACATTTAGCTATTCTTGTATATGGCTCCTGGAAGATCAAGGATTTTAAGTCAGAGCCTAAAAAATACACCCCTCTCCCACAGACATTGTCTTTATGTGTATATAGGACAGCAACATTCAAGAGTTGTCCTGCTGGCAACACAAACATTGGAGATTAAAGTAATGTGCAATATGCTGGAAATAAATAAAAGTTTAAGAGTTTTTCCCAGTGAAAGCTTTTTAAATAGTAGTATCATACGCTTTAGAATCTTACATTTCTTTCTTTTAAAAATCAGAAAGAAAAAGTCAGACTTCTTAGAATTTGGAATGTTCTGCAATTATTTATTTCACATTAAACTTGGCATATCGCTGGGTAAATTAACCCTGTTGATATCATCTTGCTACTGAGATGTTTCAGGTCTAGTTTTACATTAGACACCACATATTAGTCACAGTAGCCCACTTCCTCCCAGTTTTACTTACAAGTATAATTGACTACATTTAGTCTATATTTAACCCTCCATATTGTTTGTTGCCCAACCTATGGATACAAGTTGCCTTCCCAGCTTTTCATCTGCTGTTTTCAAACTTTCTCTGAAGTTCTGAGGCTACATACACATAAACACAAATGCCACATGCACACACACACAGCAGAAACATCACTATTTAAGTTTTAAAGAAAATAACACTAACAAGGCAAAAAACAAGTGCATCTCATTCTTCAATGGGGCATCTCCTCTTAACATGGATTGATAAGAACAAAGAAGCAGGATATTGCTTTCCAAATGGTCAATATCGGAATACAATACTTTCAGGTATGAAGGGAAGACTTGATGGCAGGAAATTTGGTTTGGGGTTGCAGTCTTGGCATGGATTTTTATTGCAATACAATAGTGAATTACTTTGGACAAGATCAAAAATCCACTAAAAAAGCAGCTGTACTATTTGACATAGAATACTTCAGCATTCTTGCCGAATGCCAAAATACAAGGATGAGTTCACTTTTTTTTGGTGCATGTTCTCTTTTCTGTATTTCCAGAGATTGTAGTTGGTTTTGTACACTCACTATGAGAGAGAGAAGTTCCTGCTGCTGGCAGTATAGCCAAAGGAATGGGAAACATGGGTTTGAAATGTCTCAAGAAGGGGAAAAACTTTTCTAATCCACTATTTACTACACAATCAATCCAAATGCAAAATACCAGAAGGCAAAATGGTTTAAAGAGGACCATTTAGGATAAGGAATTTCTGAACATCTTTTGCTTAAGAAAAGTGTCTTGAAACAAACACTTAGCCACAGCTGACCCTGCTCCCGTGCATTCCATGTACTCTGAGGACCTTGTTATTAGACCATTACCAAACTGAGCAGTCTATGTTGTTCAGATGCTTCAGCAGCAGTTTGGCAGGGTTTGCGGGATCACAACTTTGCACTTCAGTCACACAAGCTCCATCTGGTTGCATGCTGGGTGGCAAATCCCTTTTTTGTGTACTAGTTTTAAATTGCTGCAGTGTTCAGACACAGCTGAACCAGCAGACCCTCCAGGAAAGCCCACAGGCTCAGAATTTAACAGGCGTAGTGTCACCTCCTCCTACCTCTTAGTAGCCTCCAAATAGACAGAGATTTTAAACTAATTGGCACTTGGTTTTCAAGACAAAAGGTAGGAAAGAAACATTTGTCTGTGGCATCACAACTGCTTTTTCAGAAAGGCAAACATTAGAACATTTATCTAGAGGCAGTGGCCTAGAAAAATGCATACATCATCTTCTATGCCAGATCTGCTGCATGTTCTTAAGGAAGGTGTAAGCCATTACCAACAGTCTACCCACAAGCTTTGCATTTTTAAGACATCTTTGCCTCCCGTGAACAATTTGCAGGCATTCTTTTCTTTCACAGACTTAAAGTCCTCCTTATTTTCAAAATGAAATCCCATCCCTCTCTCAGCTCTTCAGTGGTAGTCAAAGTACTATATAATTGTGCTTGCAAAATACACAAATCACACTGATTGGGAAAGCTGGGCTGTGTGCAGGGTGGCACGGGGGGAAACAGAAGTCCTACTGCTTCAGAAGTAGGAAGGAAGAGACACTTGGCACAGCTGCAGCCGTGGGCTGGCACTACTCTGTGCCTGGTTGTGACCTGGGTGTTCCCATGAGAGCAGTTATTTTATGAGGAGGTGAAGAAAGAAAGAAAAGAACAAAACCATAAACCACGAATTTTAAGGTCTCTAACTTCAGAATTCTTATGCATCACAGAGTACATATTTTACTTCAGATTTGATCCAGCCATTTTCCCCCTTCACAGTCTTAAAATGCTTTCCATATGTTTAACATTCTTCTAATGTATTTTCCATCTATATAATGCATTGTCTATCCTATTTCTATTCAGCCATTTTGTCTAATCAGCTGGACACTCTCTCTGATCCAATGACTAACTTGCCAGCGTTAGGCTCAAACTCCTCTGTTATCTAAGAGTACTCCTATTACTAAGAGTAATTTGCTAATATACTAAAGGTAGCACTGCAGATGCTGGTGTCTTTGCTTTTGCAATATTAATTACTAAGAATCATATTCCACAATGCTCTAGGTTACAGCTGCCCCAAAACATATGCTTATAATTTCCTCCTGGGTTGAAACTTCTCCAGCATAAATTATTTTCTTGTGATCCCAATCTGTGTAAGTGTTCTGGTGCCTAGGACAGTCTGAAGTATATTGGATTGCATTTGTTTCAATTTAGCAGTCCTTGTTGATTAATAGCTCTTAACTCATCTCCTCACACAATTTCCTCCAAGTATTCAGATAATCCATCTTCCACTACCAGTGTTAAATTAAAGCATCATCTTCCCTTTAGAGAATATCATGGAGAGGCTCCCACTCCCCAGAACTAATACAGTATTTCATATCTCTGTATCCTAGTTCTTCTTACTCAAGCCATCCACAGCCTAATGAACTTCTATTGTTCCCCTTCAGGAGCTTTTCATCCTCCAGACCATACTTTTCAGAACAGACACTTGGAGGTCCGAATAGGGAAATAACTGGCTTACTCTGGTTTGGTTATTGGCACCAAAATGAGCAGAGAACATCTCAGGCTCAGACACGTAAGCAAGCAGCAGGGCACGGAAGTACTGTGGGAAGAACAGGACTTTTCAAACATATCCTGCCACCCCTTGGCTGCCTTCCAGACCCACAGCAATTCTGGAACTACACTCACATGAGCTCTCCCTCTGGAGCACAGGGTCTGTAAACCACTTCCTTTATGTTGCCATCCAGCTTACTGCTTTCCACACTTAACAAGATGCCAGACAGACTTCTTAATATAACCCTTCAGAAAGGGGCAGGCTGCTGGCTTCAGCTCCTTGAAGGGAGTCTTCAGAAAAGGAATAACATTATGTGATATATCTTGAGTCGGCTCAGGGTGTGGGCGGAGCCAAACACCAATTAATAGAAAACCTATCACATCAGGCTCTTCCTAGGAAATCACTGCTGGGCTGGCAGCAGGGTTTGATCAGCAGAGGTGATTGGTAAGTAAAAGGGTGCCAACATTAGGTCTTGAGATGGTGAGGTGAGCCTGTATGAAATGCTGAGCACCCTTATCTCTGACAGACCCAATAATCAGGGAAAACCAGTGCAGGTAAGAATCACTGGAAGGAAGTGCCCATGACCCCTCTCCGGTGTGAAGAGAGACTGCTGCACTCTCCTTTCAGACCAAACAAAAAAAATTCTTCTTCCTCTTTTTTCCTCTGGTGTCTGTTATAGGAACTACAGAAGCATGTTCTCATTCTCTGAATAATTCTAAGCCTGTAGGAACATAAATCACCTCCAGATTGGGCTCTGCTATTCCAAAATAGACAGCATGCATTACTCAATAGCACTGTTATGGATTTAACATGTAAAAATTAGACATGGAACAAAGAACTACAGTTAAGATTAGTGATCTGTGTGGTCCTAAAATGAGAAATTTTTTAGTTCAAATGTGAAAGGCAAAACAAGTTACCGAGTAGAGTACTTATGAGCTCCCTCTTGAGGTTTGAGGCTTGAACTTGAAGGTGACTCAGTGGACTGGTGAAGTCAGAACATGAGAGTCACGCTTATCTTTCGAGGGTTTTTTTTATGCTAGTTTTTTTGTCCTCAGCTCCTGTTCAAGTACACTGGACTAGAAAGCATAAAACCCTCTGGAGTAATTTTCATAGTCTGTAATTTTGGAGCTGTTTTAAATGAAGTACACTAGGACAGCTTCTGGGAGACTATGAGCTTTCCCAGATCCTTTGACTAACACTGACTTAATTTTGAAGAGTAACTGGTTTTCTAGGCTGATTCCCAGAACATGTGATTACCCTCCACTAGGAGTGAGTATGACCAGCTTGTGGCTTGCAAACTGGCATTAGAGAGACTTGCAGAAACGCTGGCTGTGTCACTACTTCCTGCCAGACCCTGCCTCTCCCACCGGGCTGTGTGAATGTGGTCCCAAGGACTTTCCACGTGTGGCCACAATCCACAGCCCAAGACCTATTAACAACCACCATCTAGAGTATGCCCTTTCATCAACTCCTTCCGTTCCTACTAGAGAGAGCCTTGATTCAGGGGTGGACTTCGGTCAGGTGCAACATGCAGACAGTATGTAAAGAAAGACACATAGCACTGCTGCTCTAGTCATTCAAAAACACACCATAAAGTACAACTACTGGGGTGTAGTTTCAAAGCGCCAAGTCCAGAGTTACCTTTTCCACTTATTTAGTCACCCTTCTTTAACACATTTTCCTTATAATTATGTGTTTTAGCTCCCATCATCACCTATCAGCACATATAAGTTGAATTTGGATATTTCCTCATCTACCTATCACCTTTGTAGAGGTATCTGTGGTAGATCTTTGCTAGACATCCTGCTTGTTAGTCTTATCCTAACACTTACCAGTCATATTCTTAAGCACCCACCACTTCAGCTGTCCAGCCAGAACAGTTATCTTCTTGACTCTTGTGCCAGCTCAGCATTGGGTTCCCAATTTCTACTAAAATTAACAAGGCTTAGCAGCTATGTGCCTTTGAGAATTCCAGTCTATCTTTGCAGAGCTTATGGAGACAAATCACTAACAGGGCACAAAGTAATTGTCATGTTAGAACAAGTAAAGCCCCCAGCACCTTGGTATTAAGGTACCTTAGAGAGAAACTCTGCTACCCTTCTATACATATTATCATTCTCAGTAGCTCAATAGAGCAAGTTCCTGCTGCACAGTGAGTGAGTGCATACTAACTGCTATCAAAGCTGATTTTATTAATAGTTCTGCATAAATTCTGGAAACTTACTGAAGCTCTGGAAAGAATGTAACAGTGAAGGAAACAATTCTGCATGTTAGTGGCTTTACAATCTGTTCATCCTGCTGTGCTCATCAAACTTGACAGCCATTTTCAGAACCAGCAACTCATTTTAAGTTTGCATTATAGGAAATTTTCAAATATAGAAATGCCAAAACAGAAGAACATTACCCTCCAAACAACGATGCCACAAGTGCTGAAAATGGACTGTTTCAATTATTTTAAACCTTATGCTTGGGTGGGGCTGAGGAGGGATTGCCCAATATGTAGTTCCTCGGAGCATCAGTAGGTTGCAGCAGAGTGTTAAATACAACCTGAAACGAGGGTGTTAAAGGACAGAAGCACCATCGGATACTGCTGTGACAAAATGTGCATGAAGTCAACATGGTGATACAGAGGCATCTGGGAGAATTTTGCTCAACAGACTTGAACAATAAGAAGGTGAGCTTAAAATTACCATACACCCAGAGCTTGTGCTTTCTTAGGATGCCAATGTTAGTCTTTGAGCCTCATCATCAGCCAGTGATGTGATGGATTGACATCACTGATTTGGAAAAGTGGTATTTCATTTCTGTGGTACCAGCTCTGCAGTTTGGTTTTGATTAAGGAAGGGGGAATGCTGTCTTTAGATTCTTTTCATTTTAGAGTACCACAGTGAAATCCAGCAACTTACGGGAGAAAGAAAATAAGGAAAATAAAAGCAACGGATTGATATGAGACAGTAGATGTACAGAAAGGAGAACAACATAGATAAAAAGCAAATTTTGGCAAAGAAAAAACAACATAATCTAGTACTCCAGTAATAAAGCCACCATACAGAATTGTTTCTCTCTTGATGATACATTTGGCTATAAGAAAAGACAGTATTTCAATCAAAGCTCCCAGCAGTTATTAGTGGGGTCTCTGTTCTCTTCAATTGTTCTTTTTCTGTAATTTGATTGTAAATAATAACTCCACAGCTGTGTCTTCTGTAACCAGTTCCATCTCTTTAGGTTCCTATATTTAGACTACATACAAGCATGCGCAAAAAGTAACAAAGACATAAAGAGTACTGCTTAGCCTTTAGCAAAATCATACAAAAGAGCTAATGAAGCTCACTCTAATAAGCTTTACTGAATGACCAGCTGTAAACCTTCATTTGTATTCCACAACAGGAATACTTCGTGGTGAGGAGAATGTTACCCTTCCTCTAAAGGTATTTCCAAGTATCACACTTGAATGAGCAGCAGAGATTTCTCTCAAACTGAAATCATGCCACTGCAGGAAGTGATCCTGTGCAACTGGTCATACAAAGAAATTTCAGGTGATAAAATTTGCACTGCTTTTTCTACTTTTAGCCAGCCAGCAGGCTACCTAAAAAAATAAACATAACCATGTTGGTACTGGTAACAGTATCATATCCGCCCCTAAAGCCACTGTTTCTGCATTGTTGTGCTACCAGTGAAGACAGTGGGCAGCAGTTATTCCAGCTGCAAGGGAAACAGTCAAGACTTTGGGACTCATGCTTCTCTACTATCAAAATATGGAGCCTCTGGCCAACATAATTTTATAGAAACCTTGGCACATCCCCTGTCCCAATAAGCAAGTGGTATCCAAGAAGCTGTGTACTGGGTTATTCAAGAGTTTACACAGCAGTGTTACAGCACTGACACTTGCCTGAAAGCAGGGCAAATACAGAAAGATAAAACCTCCTCTAAGAAGCAAATGAATGATACCTGTCCACTACTAGTATTGCCTACTCCTGACAGAGCATGGGACCAGAGCACACCAAAGGAATGAAGGCAGAGCTGATGGCTGCCCTTTTTCCAACCACCCGAGGGAGCAGCTGTCTGATACAGACATCTGTTCCCAGTGCCAACATGGCAATACTAGGGCACATTTATATTGTAGCACGGAGGGCAGACACACCACGGTTAGCCAGACTTGTTACCTGCAGCTGGCTGGCAGTTTTAGTTGCCAACACACCAAACTAAATACACTCAAAAAATGAAGTGAGTTTTGTGGAGGGCCACCAAAATGGTCAGGGGGCAGGTGCATTTCCTTCCTGTATGTTCTGGAATTGAATGTGTACTGTTTTCTGGAGCAACAAGAGGACGACAATTGTTGCATATCTGCACAGACTAACTTCAGTTGCTCAAGTTGGATTCTTGTGTAAGGAAGTTAAGAAACCTAAGCTAACACACTTCTGTTTGCTTTGCAGAGGACAATGCTGGCCAGGAGCCTACCAAGACACTCTGTGCTTATTAAATGCTGAGGCAACATGGGGAAATGAGGTACAAACCCCTTAAATTAGGCAGCTACATTTAGACATTGGGAGTTGTATTACTGTCCTCCACTTGGAGTTATTCCAATTGTGCATAACAAGAGCTGGAAAAGAGCCCAGATAGAGAGAGTAGAGCATTTACCCCCTCACCCCCTCCTGATAACATACTTCTCTGGAAGTTTCATCAGCTTCTATAGCAAAAGGTGTACAGTCATGTCCAAAGAGGCTTGGAATAGTGGTTGACTGGAAAGTACCAGTAAGTAAAAGCTTCCATCCACATAGGTAACCTACCAAGCAAATACATCCTGAGAGAAACATCTAACCACTCTCTTTTGAACCCAGAAAATACCTTTTTTAGGCCTTCTGTGTAACTGCTAAGATAACTAATGTGTAATTTCTGTTTCTGATCGAACATTGAACTTTCTTTCTCTGGACAACGCAAGCTCTCCAAAACTAGAATTTTCCCCATTAAAATAATACCTTGGTGGGGAGGAACATGGGAAAGAAAGGTTTGCATCAGTGTCCTGAACATGAATTCACACAATTTCCCTTACCATATAGAGGCCCGTACCTGTATCTGTGACATGGCACTTAGCAGCATAAAATCATTAAGTTCAAGGGCAGATTAAATAGTCCATTTCCACATAGAAACAGGAACAAAAACTACTCTTCTCTGTGAAAGGTTTGTAGTGTGAAAGCTAGCAGAGACAAAAAACATGTAACAGGCATTTGAGAGGGAAATATCAGACCTTTGCGAATCGTGGTCAAACACATCTTGTTAACAGAATTGTAAATTCAATATATTTTTTTAAAAGGAAGCTATAATATTAGCAGTAGACTTTATAGAGTCTGCCTCTCTCCTGCTGGAACTGTTTCATTTTGGGTATATAATTAAATATTCACTGAGCCAAAGAGGATTAAAAAGAGAGAGAGAACTGCGAACAGGAAAACCAAGGCAGAAAAACTCTTTAAAAAAAAAAAACAAACCAAAAAACCCATGCTAAAAGAGTCGTGCAGAATTATGAGAGCATTTAATTTTATTTTTTAAACCAAAGGGTTAGCCTGGCCCTGGGATCCTCATCTGAAAGCTTTACATTCTTGAAATTCAACAGCCACAAACAAGGTAAAGAAACAAGGGGAGCAGTATAAATTTAGTCTTAGCAGAATACTCAGTTCTGGTTACCATAGCAGTATCTACATTATTTTTCTGGATTTAAAGTAGACAGAAAAGGAACAGCTAGCTTCTCTTTTACTTTATATAAGTCTTTAATGATGCTATACTTATTAACATGATTTCACTGTGAATGCTCCCTATACCACATTTCAAATTAAGAATAAAACTGTCCCCAATCTATAGCATAATTTGAATACAGTAAAGCTAAAACAAACCCACTCCCTTTCATTATGAAAGGCAAAAAATAACAATATTAATAAACCAACTACAAGAGATGAAAGGGTTCTATCTTTATTCAAGATGTGCCTATTTTCAAGTTACATTTTTTCCCTTGATGAATATTCCAGTATGTTTCTCAAGGTCCTGGTTTAGTGAATATGACAAGATGTTCACACACTTTTTATGGTAAGGAAGAATGCCAAGAATATAGCTGAAGAGGCCAGATCTGTAATATGGCAGGAACAGTCTGGGAATTCCGAATTTCTGTCTTATTTATTGGCAGCCAATACTAGATTTCCAGCAGAAAAGACCTTTCATCCAGAATTAAAACAACTCTGCCATAGCTTCATACTGAGAACAAATTTGTGGCTGGTAGAGGCAATAGTAGTTCTTCAAAGGCTCCTCAGTACCCACATAGATCCTTGGGCAACACGAGGGGTTCACTGATAGTTAATAACTAGATGAGTTACAAGGAAGATGGCCTTGTCTGGGGGCCCATGCTGGCCACGTGCCTCTCAGGAGAGACACTGCTGTAGCTTAAAAAGAAAACCTGCATGTTGGCAGGCTAGAAAATGAAAGAGGAGACTCGGATTCAGAATAGTGCAGGTCAGAAGCGAGGCTCCAGAAACATAAATCAGATATTTGCCATTAAAATACCAGATAGGAAAAAGGGACTGAAAAACAGTGAACCACATTTCATTCTTAGATCCAGTGATAATTTGGAGTTCTAGTAGTTCACTCCATTTGCCCTGGCAGCTCACCCCCAGTAATAGCAACACCTAGCTTAGGATACCCACTTTGAAATGTGCCAAGTGCTTTGCAGTGCACATTAATACCACTGTAGTTACGTTCAATACTGGAAAAGTACAGCCTGAGACATAGAAGTGCTTTGCCTTACATATGGGACAAGTGACTCCAGCTGAAGTTCAAGTTTCCTGAGCTGAACCTATGGCTCTCTTCCCTTGGCCTACGTGCTCTGTGAGTGGAATTGCTTTGCATGTAGAGAAAGAAGAAAAAAACTGGCAATGAGTTAAGCTTCACTCCCTCCATCTATATCCATATTTGTGTGCAATTACAGAACACTGACCTAGAACACACTGCAACAGGCTTTCTCCTGTTCAAAAAGGTAAACAGGTGCTCTGTTGTCTGGCATCGAATTCCTTCTCTGCCTCATGCAGGATCAGTGTAACCTAAACCACAGATACTGAGCTCCCCTGGAGTACGATGTTCTCCCCCAAGAACCAAACAGTGCAAAGATCCCAAAGACCAGTCCTTGGATGGCCAAAGGATATCTTGGGTTCCCTGTTGTTGTTTTCTGCTTGTGAGCCTAAAGCCTTTATACAAATAAATACTACAAAACAAGCTTGAGGAGAAGTAGAACAGGGATTTAAATATTACATTACATTATTTGGGCTGCAGGACACTGAAATAAATCACAAATGCCTCTAAGCAAAACAAATCAAAAGTAGATACTTCAGTCTTTCAATCATAGACAGCTTTTACCCAGGTACTGGCACAAAGTTTTCTCCCACTGAGGTCCTCATTGTAACAGTTACCTTCAAAGAGAGATTCAAAATTAAAAATACATAGAAACTAACAGATGATATACTTCTCTACACATAGTAAAAAACCTCTGCAAAAAAAAAAAAAAATTGTAGAGAAATGTATTTGTCCAGAAATAGCAGGAAAAATATTAAATATTTTGGTGCTGTATAAGAGAGAAGGTGTCACACTTGCTCTAATTGCTGCAGGTTCCAGATAAGGCAGTATCTACTATCCAAAGTTGCATGTCTGGAAAATGCAGCAGCTGAAAGTCACAGGTCTTGTTCTAATAGTTATGTGTATATTAGATGTATATACTGAAAGCTGGCATACAAATCTTGCTCAAATAATTGATAAAATATATATCATACTTTAAACATACTGGGCCAAATTAACTCTAAGTCCATTTCAATACCTTGTTCAAAACAGTAGATATGGAACTTGTCTGTGATAAATATTAAATTAGACAATTATTAAGCGCTGTTAAACCCTTTTGCACCCTTTTATTTTGCACTCATATTTTTTGTACCCTTACCCTTCTGCATCCCCTGTCTCCATCTAAGTAACTTAAAGTTGCTTCTAATTTGATTTTCCTTTGTATGCTTCCTCTATGTAGCAAGTAGTAGAGAAGTAAGTAGTAGTAGAGAACTTTGCCACAGATCTGTTAAAGTGTGATTTCACAAATTTATATTAAACCTACTTTTTGCCAATATATTTGATGGTGATTCTTTAAGCCACCTAGCCCCTCATTCACAACAGGAGCATCTTTATAGGTGCTCCCATGTGAAACAGACCTAATTTGGTCCTCAAAAATGCAGTTGTGAGAGGGTAGAGGTAGGATTACCCTCTACAAGGTCTTTGATGCCCAATGGGTTAAGTTTAGCTTCATTTTTTGTCTTTGCAACAGCCTGCATGAAATAAGAAGAGTGTGATGGGCACTCAGGTGTCCAGACTAATACCTGACTTCTAACCACTCGCCTAAGACAGAATTAATCTTAATTCTTTCCAAGCTACCTTCCTACTCTTCCCCCTCTTGAAACTACCCAAATTCTAAGATTTGTGTTTACTAGAAAATGTCTATTAGTAAAACAGTGACTAATGATCATCTTGTCCAAAATCCTGCTTTTTGCACACCATCTTCATTTACTTGGGCAAGTGTTAGTCAAGTACCTTAGCAAAACTCTAGCATTGCAGCAGTTTGTTGTCTTTTTAGCATGTGTTTTGAATTATGGATGTCTGTCAGGATTTTCTGAAAAAAAGCCAGTGTTTAGTGTAACTGACAGAACAGATCTCACAATGATGAACATTTGCTTCATAAAATGGGGCAGCAGCAATCACAAAGGTCAAACTGTAATAAGGAAAATGAGGAAGAAAAATATTTTTTTTTCCCTGCCTCTTTCTCATCCTGCATTCCTAACAGCACAGAGCCTATGGTTATCACATCTCCCTGCTCTCTGAGAGAAAATGATTTTTAGTTTGATAGCTGAAAGAAAAAAATATTCTGAAAGAAATTTGATTCAATGTTAAACACTTTAGATGCCAACATTATTTTGGATTCCAATAAAAGGAAGACAGTTAAAACAGTTAATTTAACTCAAAATCCGATGTTTTACTTATAAATTTGCAGCCTCATTTACCTACTGATACTATTTAAACTACACATTCAAATGACATCTCAGATGTTAAAATCAGATCTTTTGTCAGCACCAGAATGAAACGTTAAATCTAACACTTTAACATTCCCACTTCCTTTTCTTAAAGAAAATATTTGCCAAATTTGAAAGTGTAGTTTTGGTTTTCCAGAATTTTTCTGCTTTTGAAAATATTTATTTAAAAATTACACCTGGTATGACAACACAAACAACTTTTCATCATGTCAGTGAATATAAATAACTGTAATCAGACCAAACAAAACAAAACAAAAATGGGAAAGAAAAAAAAGTTTAGAAGTTACTGCTGAGCTATCTCAATCCTTGAGTTTTCCTCCTTCTTTTCCTCCTGACAGACCAATAAAACTACAAAATAGAAAGAGCAGCAGCACATGCACCTGAAGACAGTAAAGCTGGTACAAAGTTTGTAGATGTGTTCTGTGTCTGTAAATCTCAGCAACCACTTTGGAGAAGAAGCTGAATTTTAAACTGGTAAGGAAACAGGAGTGGTGGTCTCAGAGCAGATGTGGTCTGTAAATCACAATGAGTATTTTTTTAGACATGGCCTTGGTTACAAAAATTACATAAATTTCAGGTGAATTGTAAGTTGACATGAAGAGGATGTTTTTCTCTGAGCTCTGAGCTTTCTATTATGACAATTCAGATACTCCATCTATAAAATTAAGTCTACTAAATAATTTAAAAACCATAATATTGCCTAGAATGAAACAAAACTTAACATAAGAATATCCAGTGAGGCCCCATCTGTTCAAGAGGAGAATGCTAATGAAGACTGAAAAAGGCAATTGCACTTTTATTTCGGTTTTAGTTGCTCTTTTCATCTATTCATAAATTGCAAATGAGAGAACTGGAATAAACTGCCAGTATAGTACACTCATGTCCAAGACCTCCACAGCCAAGTATCCTACTTCTCCCTATGGGTCTTTCCAGCTCCTAGGAAAACTGTCTTAGTGTCATCGCCACACTAGCACACTAATACTTTGCAATTTGGCTTCTGACACCAATCCCTGTCTCTCAAATGTCTTTATCTGCTCTCCCACCTCAAAGACAGCACATTTTGTAACACTAATTAGGACTGGACTGTGGCAACACAAAAATTGCATGTCCTTTAGGAACTCTTCTATGCCCTAATAACCATTTGTTTGGTAGATTTTGACTGCCCAGCAGGAGCACATGGCATTTGTTGGCATTGGGGCTCTGAACACCACGAGACAAGAGTCTTCATACAATACAGTCCTGAAAAACCCTACTGGAAACAATTTTGTCTCTCTCTAGTCTTTCAATACAAGATATTTTTCTTTTTTTTTTCTCTTATGCTCATCTAATGGAAATAAGATTTCTACTGCTCATTAAAGTAATACTTGCACCCAATTCATCTCAACATATTTATGTCCCATTGCACCGAAACCAAGGGAAATACCGGAAGAATCCAGTGAATATTTCAGCAGCATAAGGACACAGAATAAAAGAAAGATGACAAAGCAACAACTTTACACTAACCCTCACTCAAGTTTTTCACATTAGTAGTAATGCCAAACCTTTGAGTTTAACAAAATGTAGGCAGAGAAACAACAAATGGCTATAAAACTGTGACTTAGCATTTAAGAGGGAAGGTTCACAAGTCCTGGGGAGTTGGTGGAAGGCACATGGACTACTGCATAATATCTGATCATCTGAAGATATGCTGTGACCAGCAGCAGGTTTGGGAGCTGCAGCTGCCTGTTCTCCTTTACACTCCTTATTTCTGTTGTCTAAAACTATGAACTGTGCCTGTCCAGAGCTCTCTCTTCCAAGAAGCTCTTAGGCCCAGCACATCAGATTCCAGTCTTGGAGAAATTTGCTAGAGCTTATTATAACTTAGACTACAATAATAAGACGCTACATTCACAAGACTTTATGTTAATGAAATGGAAAAAAAATTAGGTGCCTGTCTTGATTTTAGCCCATGGCTTTGCCTCAAGCTAAAATGCATGCTAAGTGAGCTTGAACTAATAATGTCATCTCTGTGATTGCTAATGATTTAATTAAATGACTATAGTTGCATTCAAATAAATATCTGAATCTCATTTTGTGAAGTACAAAAAATTGTTTTAATTAAACTTGATTACAGAAGTCATCGAAGGAAGCATTCTCTTTAGTACTTCTGCAGTGAAATGGAATCCATTAGTCACTTTGATCTCCACATTTGAGATACTACAAAAATAAGTGTCTGTAAAGGAACTGTTGTCATGTTCTATAGTAATATGATGGTACAAAACCCTACCTTAATGGGAAATTATAGATGAGAAATGAAAGACTACTGAAGCTCAAAATTCAATAGTTCTGTTCGTTCAAAAATATATCTCTCACTATGCATGTGAAATCACTCAAATTTTTTTACAGACAATGGTAGATTTTCAGTTTCAGAAGAAAATTAGGAACACTGTTGTGTGTTCTGTGGTGGGACTGCTGTTGCTGTGGGAACCACCACACTGAATTTCCATACAGCTGTGTTTATATCCTCAACCAAACAGGAGAATTAAAATAGTTTTCAGCATTTGTATTTTTAAAAATAAATAAATAAATAAATAAATAGGAAAATTCCATTACAGTAGAACCTCAGATTCAAATAAACACACTACTCAATCCTGACAATTTGAAAATTTTTCACAGTTAGCAGGTTTTCACCAAAAATAACTGCAACTGAAAATAATTTAATTTCTTTGACACATTGACCTAAATAGGCTTATTTCAGAAAGCTGAGTTTTCTACCTGGACTGACATGCCTCATTACAGCTGCTAGAAAAACATACAGCATGTGTCCTGGAACATTCTGATTCAGCTGTGGCTTCTTGATTCCTTTTACTGTCATTAGGAGAGTATGAGGAAAATACAGTTTGTAAGATTTTAATAGTAAGCCATTCCAAACTGGAACAGTATAATGCTTTAGCTTCTGTACAGTCTCATTCCTCCAGCATAATTCCTGAAGACAAAGGCCTAGAAAGCTGTGTACAAGAATTGCTAGTAGGTGAAAAAAAGTATGTTTTATTCAATTATATGTAATGGGTAATTTCTGAGCAACTTACCCAAAAATGTTCAAATCTGGACTACTGCAGCCATGATCTAGCTGTGTACTAAGCATAGCTTGCTTTATGATCACATCATCCTATAGTTTTTATTACCCTGTGATATCCTACTTGCCTGAATTTTGAGTGCTCTTCCCATGCTGTACATTTTATGGTTTCAGATCTGGAAGATTCACATTTCCTCCAAGTACCTAAAAGCAAATATGCTCCTTTTTCTTGAATTTTGTTAATTTATATATATATATATATACTGTTATAAAATCATATATATACAAATAATATATTTCCACAGCCACATACCATGGCTAGGTGCTAGGCAGCCATACTGCACCTTCAATGTGTACCTCGAAAGGTACAGTCAACTGTAGGATCTTTATGTTTGTAAAAAGTAATAAAAGCACCTGATGACCTTAGACAAGCTTAATTTTCTGCAGATACAGCCAGTAGAATGTTCTTTCAGAAAAAACATATGAATTGAATATGAAATTACAAACTTGTGGGACAAGATCTCAGCTGATACAAATCCTTCTGTTGACCTTAGTCTAGACAATTCGATTTAGGCTGCCTGAGAATCCAGACCAGGGTTTCCTTCTCTGATTAATAGCTATCAGATGAGGTCTTGCAAAAGGATTGATATGTTCCTGCTCTTGTCCTCTTGTTTTTTGTATCTGTCATTTACAATCTACACTGACATATTCCCTCCAACAAAAAGATTCTACTTTAATTTCCTGTACATTTCCTGATTCACCTGGATTATACACAATTGCAGTTATGAAGGCTAAAAAATTGATAATTAGAAAGATTGGTAATGGAGACTTGAGATGATTACATCCTGAATACTTGTTTTGTGCCCTTTCTACTCTAACTGGGTGTGGGAGTGCATCCCCCGCTTCCCTTGGGCCACTCTGTGATCTCAGGAATTCTCATTAGGCCTTGGCCTTGACTAATGGCCCCTGGGCAGTTAAGCTCAGTTTATCAGAAACACTGTCTGCACCACAAACTTCTGTTGCCTAACCAACAAAGGGGACAAGAGACAATCAGTCATCCCTTGGATAGCCTTGGAACATTACTTGCCTGAATCATAGCTCAAGAGGAACAATACAATTGTTACTGGACTTCTGAAAAATTCTAGTAATGACTGTATTGGATTATGGCCAGGATGGACATTGACTGATGATTAATGTCAATCATCCTGCAACCCAATAAACAGCAGTGCCAAGTGAAGCCCTTTGAGCTCTCCTGGGCTGTGGCAGCATTTCCCTCTGAATTGGGAGGCTCTCAGAGCTCATCAGCTCTCCCTTTTGCAGTACTCAGAGGGCCAGTGCCAGAAACTACCAGTGGAGCCTGGGCTCTGGGTTACCCCACTAGCGCTTGATGCTCTACCCTTGCCTGTTGAGAAATGCAAAGGTGTCCAAACTGAGTATTTCACTGAACTTGAGGTGAGTTTATAAAGGTACCTTTGCACACACACACTCACACATATATATGCACATATACAAACCTGTGTCTGTGTGTGTGCATATAAATTGATTTAAATGCCTCGTAGTTAGTATGAATATTGCCATCTCAGATTTATAGTAACTGCTGTGCTTATAGTAAATCCTATTGAATCATTTCACAAGTGTTAAATTAGTCATTGAGTAAGGGCTGTTAAATCCTTTAGATATAAACTGTTGACCAAGCTGGAAGCTAAGTTTGGGCTCAGATTCACTTAGGCTCCATCAGGGGCACAGAAACCAAAGGGGTTTATTCTGAACCTCATGACTCAACAGGAGGGTCTCCCACACCACTTTGAATCCTAACCAATTTTTGTTCCTACCCCCTGCATCCTTAACCCTTTGCATCCCCTGTCTCTCTAAGTCATTCTAAAGAGATTCCAACTCAAATTTCCTTTGCATGCTTCATCTGTGTAGTAAGTAACAGAGTGAACTGTGCCATCAAACTTTGTTTCACAAAGTTGTATTCAGTTTCACAAATTTATATTAAACCTGCTTTTGTTCATATATTTTATGAAGATTCTTTAAGGACCTAAACCACTCATTTGTGACACTGGGTCCCTTTGATAACACTCCTGGCAAACATTTAAGAACTTTCCAAGTATCTAGCTGATATTTATACTAGACAACACATTGTAATCAGACAAAACCCAAAAAAGGAAAAGACTCACTGAGAAAGAGAATCAAATCTCTCCAAACATACATCTCCTTCTATGTCTCCTTTACTGACACCACCAAGCAAAGCTGACAGGCATGATAGCACAGTAAAATTACATAACATATAATTTTATTTTAGGAATTCCATGTGACCTGCTGGCTGCTGTGCATTGAAATAAGAAATGAGATAAAATAATGCAAACCAAGAAACCTTCATCAAGACAGCATCTTACTGACAAGATATTTAAACTTTTTCCTGCATTTCACTACTACTCTGTTGCCAGCTGTCTGAACACATGGCAGAAGATGCATCCAGACATTACAGGTCCTTCTGCTGACATTTCCAGGAGCCTGAATCTCCTCTTGACAAAAGCTTATTAGCCACTTCACCCCCATCCAACCCGAACTTTAACTTCTGACACTGCTGTGATTATGAACATTTTTCCTTTGTCATTACTCTGACTTTACACTGAATCTTGTTAATTAAACAATCTTTCTGATATGAAAGAGTACTTTTAAAAATTGCAGGTTTGGCCCTTCCCACCACAGACTGAAAAGCCATATGATGTTTATTAGCATGCAGCATGTGTTACTTTGAGTTGGCTGTGAGGTTGATGGAGTTAACTTGAATGCCATACTGGTATTCACACTGGCAGATCTCCAGCTCCTCTTTGCCACCTGCAAACCACATCCTCCCTCAAACAGAATGCTCATTTCACCATCCCCTGAGGGAACACCAGCTTCTGAACATATTCTTGTTTTCCTTTACTTTGCAGGTATGGAAGGTGCTCATACACAGAATCAAGGCCTTTGTAGTGCTTTCCAGATGACTGACTTTGACCTGTTAAATAGTTTACCCCTCATTTAACTCAATGCAGCCTCTTAGTCTTTTTGAAGCAAGTCCTTTCTGAATTACTTTTTACTATAACTCAGTACAAGTAAGGCTACAGGTCTTCATTCAGCTTACACAGGAGAATCAGTGCTTCATCCTGTACTATAGGTTGAGGAAGTTCCTTAAGAAAATTATGGTTTTCCTGAAAGATACAGATTCAAGTCAGTGATTGGAAATTTGCATTTGCTGAAATATTGTGAAATTATCAGGGAGAAGGGGTATTAAAAATATTTAAGAAACAAAATTGATGACTGTATGACTTAGTATAGTCTGAAAAACTTTCACAGAGAGAATAGGGAGTATTCCAAAACAATTCTAAGACTCATATTTTAAGAGCTTTTTGTTAATTATCACAATTTCAGCCCTTAAACTTAGCGGCATTTGTTAAAATTAGTAAAATGGCAGTTCAGCTGGAGGTGTTGCTGCATTAGTGTTTGGCAAGATTTTGTGTGAACAGGAAAGCAAGAATGCTCCCTCTTAGAGGACAGTGGAATAACGTTTATGATTCAATTAGCCTTAACAAAAGAGATGTTTAGAATTAGAAAGAGCTACCTGAATCATGAGTTTAAACAACTCTTTATGGGCTAGTACTGCACTATCAGGTTAGTTTAACAAGCAATTATAATTATTGGGAGACCAGTCTCTCTATTAAAAGGTCAGGGAAGAACACTACAGTTTCAGCTATGAATATAATTGGACATTTAATGAAATGTGTCTACCCAGGGCTCTTTTCCTTTTTAACAAATTCATTTTAGAATTAAAATGCAGGACAGCAGTGCACTGAGAGATATTTCTGGGAGAAAAATGGCTATTTTATGCTAAGCTGATTTACTTTTTTAAAATCTGACAGTACAATTAACAACCTCTATGAGTTAAAGTACTAGACAACAGAAACTAATATTACAAATTATGTACAGCACAACTTAAATTTTGAAAAATGGTGACTAAGTTGATCATTCTGTATTTGAACACTCAGATAACCTGAAAAGATGGAAAGCTCCCAGTATTGGTAATTTACTTATCTCACTGAAATCTACTATTTCTAATTTTAGACTTACAAAAATGCTGTATACTTATAGAAGGTAGGTGTGCTGGAGAGCCTTGGCCATTCTCAGGTCTTTAGAAGGAGAATTCTAACACATGAGATTCCTGCCTGCTGCAAACCAGAGCTCTGGCAAGACCCTGATACTCAAATAACCAGGCTTCTTAATTAGTATTTACACAAAGGTTCTTAAAATTTCTACTCACATCTGAGTCTTTAATCAAATCTAAAGGAAACAAGCATAAATTCTCTGAGCAAAATGAATGATTTACTGTATCTAGAATTATGTGAGAGGAAAGCTAATTCATCCTTGGAATACAGTGATACATCTTTGCTAGAATTTGCCACTTTCAAATGAGATGGCAGAAACAAAAGAAATTGTTTGATACCTGTTTGAAATATGAGAAACAAAGTTCTAGAATAATTTGTTATCCTAAGCCAATAAAAAATAAAATTTATGTGTGGTCTGTATCTAAGCCTAGGCATAGCTTCCTCTAAATGGAGAGGAAGGGCTTATACATTTGAGTGCAGATTGCTGTATCCCAGATTCAAGGCAAGATTTTTTTAATAAAGCATGTTCTGTAGTAAGGGCTAGTTTTCCATTTTCACTGTGATTCCATTGCTAATATGTATAGTTAGAAAGGGTGAAGAATTGTATCAGTTTCTCATGTGGTGGAAAGAATTATTTTCATATTTTAAAAGTAAAATATTTAAAGCTTGTTTGACTGTAGTTTTCTTGGTGAAACAGCTATAACAGATAATCTGCTACTATCATTTTTACATACAGCTATCCTTAAAATCAGCTCTGAATTCAACAGGAGTTCCAGGACACCTAAAATCCAGTGGTCAGAGCCATCATGTGAGAAGACCCACATGGCTCCATCAGGAGACAGGGACAGGCAAGAGAGATAAGGCAGCAACAACAGCAACAATGCATGCCCAGGGCCAAGGGTAACTGAGCTTGCTGGGGCACCATCAGACATCCCCCAGGCTGCTGATTTGACCCCAGCACACCACAACAGGGTCCTGCCCTGAAGGAAAGTTTCTGCTCTGACTCCAGCCCAATTGGGAAAACACAGTCTGGTTGTAGATCTTCAGTTTTCTGTGAACACACATATAGACAGAGAAGAGAAGGAAAATGCCAACTACGGAAATGATAACAAAAGAAATGGCTTTTGTGTACAAGTTTTAAATGACATCTGCAAATGTTTTTAATCAGGATAACTGAATGATCTTGCTACATATTCTCTTGAAGGATGCTTTTAAAGTAATCTAATAGTGTACAATAGTGTTCAGCTTTCCTGAACAAGACTAATCTCAAATCTGCCAAATATGTCACTCAATATGCACTCTATGGAGCCCGTAAATGTGGTTATTAAAAAAAAAAAATCTCTTATTTTGAGTTAGTACTATGAACTCCAGGCTGGATCCAAGAACAAATAAAAGAAGGGAATCAAATTCTTTTTTTTAGCTATTTTTAGATAATCAGTGAAGACAGAATAGATTGTCATTCAGTCTAAACTCAGCAATTATGTAATGTGAGACAAAATAACCTCCCAAACCTGCACCAGATTTGTGCAGATCCTGATTTAGGCCCCTACACTTCATGCTGAAGTGGATTAGTAAGTGTTCCCATTTTCTGATCTGCTGGTTGAGCTGTGGACTGAATGTTCAGCTAGGAGTTGTTCACTGAGTTAATGGATATCTGCTGCTTAATGTTGTTCCTGATTAATTTAAGCTTAACAAAGTGAAATTAATTTAAAATAAATGAAGTTTACTACTGACTTGGGGCATAAACTTATGACAAATGCCACCTGATACTTAAAACCACCCTAAACAGAAAAGTCTTCACAGAATTAGTATAACCTTTCCAAATATACATCATTATTAATAATTGAGAACTGATCCTAACATAAGCTTTCTACATCTATGGGCAGAATTCTCCCACCATCAAGTTAATTTTAATACATTACTTATTGGTAGAAAAGCATTAAAGAATAAATCAGACTGCAAAGTCATATTAAGCTTGAAGCATTGGAATAAAATACTAAGTTACTCTAGACAGAACAGAAGATTCTCTAGCAGAATTGAAAAGGAGATGCCAGAAGCAAAGAACTCCAAATTGCCATGGCATAAACCAGGTGAAAGTAAAACCCACAAGCATGTCCTCAAGAATGGGGCCAGGGAGAAAAGTGGAGGACAGTTCAGTCCAGCAACGTTTTCCTCTTTTGATCAAAATGTGAAAAAGAATGAACCACAGAGTTTAACAAATCCCATTCTCCATGACTGAGTTACAACATGCTCCTTTCTCCTTCACTTCTCCCCAGCACTTTAAGTGATCTACTAACTCAGGTTTAGATCCACAGCGAAGGCTGGACAAAATAATGTCTCAGAGCACAACTTTAGTCCACTTCTGTTGTTTCAAACGGACAAATAATAAAACATGTATTCATATTTGAAACCATAACAATATGGTTATTATCATATTAACTAAGAATGTTACATAAATTAACAGGGGGTCCTTTCATTTGTAAACAAAATGAATCAAAAATTACTGAACAACACAGAACACAATGGTAATTAAGATGTTTTTCTTGCTGGGAGTGATTGACTCATTTAATGGATTTTTTCCTGCCTTAACTAAGGCAAAAGTATGTGATGCATTGAATTATTTTGCACATTGCTATGAAAAAAAAAAGCCTTAAGGGATTGCATTACATAGTGTTATTTAAGGATTTTCTTTTTGTTTCCTGTTTGGAAAAAGAATGAGGATGCCATTCAGTTATCTATCAACAGGATTCCTTGCAGATTTAACATCTGGGGTAGAAAAGAATCACAGTTTTGTGCATATTTTGGTAAGAGTTTTTGTTTAGGATCATCTTGTTTTTGCAGATACAGAGCTGTTTCACATGTACACCAAGACACCTACCCTACCTAATCTGTGTTTCTAAATTACTGTTATTAAAGTATATGAAAAAAATGTTGCCCTTTACCTTCCAAAGGAATACAGTCACAGTGAACAAAATTTGCATCTGCTGTTGTAGTATGTTAGAAGAGTCAAACAAAAGAATAAAGTATTAATATTAATTTGTATTTATTTAGCTCAGAAAAGAGTCTGACAATGTTAAAGAAAGAGACGCTGGGTTAATGAAACCTATAAATGGATTTGATGATGTGAGAGGAAATCAGCTGGGGCAGTAAAGTAAGGAGAAAGAATTTGGTGTTTGAATCTTTCACAGATGAAAAAATTCCATCTGATGCTGGGAAACAGGTCTGTATTCTTGCAATTTTCATTCAGTTATTTTTTTTTGTAAGAAAATCTTGCATATGTTTATTATAACAAGAGATAAACTTTATCTGCTGCTGTAAAAATTGTAGCAGTGTTCTACAGTTCTGCACATTAAATCTTGTAGTACCAGCAGCATTTATTTATTTGATACTGACTGCCATGGTGTAAATGTTAGCTTTCTGGAAACTCACAGTAGATTCTCACTGGTTTTTGTATGTCCAGGCAGAGTCCCTTGGCTGCCTTGTGACATTTGGGGTTCTTACTGCAGTGTCATTCAAATCCAAGATCTCTAGAACCATACAGGCAGAAAATTTTACAATATCTAGATTTTCTTCTTGATCTAGACTCCATTCAAGTTTTCTCAGTGCTCTATGATTATATGTGTGACATCTGGCCTTTAATGCCTTTATATTTCTAGGAGTTAGATGTCAGGCAGTTTGAAAGATTATTTCCTGGTCTCTTGCAGCACCCAATTAAGTTTTATCCCTGACAACCTTTGAAAAGTTGCTCTGTTCTGCCTGAACAGAAAGCTCACAATCTCAGGCTCCATTAGAATTCTCTTGTCGAGAGACTCAGTGGTGTCTTACACAGTCTTCACTTCAGCTGTATTAAAGAAACCTGGAAAGCATCCAGTTCACTTGAAAACCACATTTCATGATTTCCGTTTCTTTATGTTCACTGGCTGCAGGAGAATTGGCCTCCAGCACCAAAGCAAAAGACTGCAGTGTTTTTTGATACTAAATTGTTTAATTTAATAATGAAAAACAACTTTAAGATAAGAAAAATACTCGTGTAAGTTTTAAAACTTATGATGAGTTTTAATCTGGTCAGACCACTCATATCCTAATTTTCCTTTTCTCACCTTTTCTCTTCTCTTTGGGTACTGTATACCACCAATCCTTTTAAAGATCAAAATTACATTTCAATTTAAAATTGAAAAAATGGAAGTTAAAATAGAAAAATCCACTACTGTTTCTTCAATCATTTAGAAGGAACTGATTCAGTCAAGTTCCACTCTACATAGTTTTGCTACCAGAATCTTTCCCAAGTAATACACGCAGACTTTTAAAGGCAATGCTGAATTTCCTCTGCTTATGCTCCAACCTTGGTGGATAAGAGGCAGATATGAAGTGCTGTGACTTCTGTATCAAAATGTGTGTCTCTGCCACTTTTTCTGCCAGAGAAGAAAGCTGTTTTTTCTGTCAGTTCTGACTCAAGTCAGTTACTGACCAACCAGGGGACTGGCAGTAGATGAACCTTGTGACTGCAGAAGAACACAGCTCACATGAGACCAGCCAGTTTTTACATCAACATGTCTCACACAAATGGATCAGGAACAAACTCAAGTGGAAGAGACATTAGCAATGACTTGGACCTGCAAACATGTCAGTATTTGACTCGGCCTTTACTCAAGGTACAGAGTATAAGATCCTGGTGACATTAGAGTTGCAGGTAACAAATAACCTTCCACTTATCATTCAAATATTTTGACTACCACTGATATGATTTTCATTTGCCTTTGGACACATATAAGATAAGAATCACTTGCGAGAGCAAATGCTTTAAAATTTCAATAGAGAGCTACAGAGATGTAACAAAGGATAAAAAAATTAAGCTTTTAGAAAATTATTTTCCACAAGGGTACCTCACAGTCCTTGGCTGCAGCTAGGATACATTTGTTTTTCTGGAAAGGACACGTACTCTGTTGTAGCTGATTACTTTTCCAGATTTATTGACTTTGCTCTACTTACAAAATTATCATTAGTTCTCTAATGCCCATAACTGGAAGATAGCTTCTAAATTTTTCATGTCAGATATACGGCCTTGATTTTCCTCTAAAGCATTCCAAGTGTTTTTCCAGTATTTAGATTTTCATCACTGGTTCTTTATGTCATCCTCAGAGCAATGGGAAAGTAGAGATAGCAGTAACAGTATTAAAGAGATTTCTGAATAAAATCCCTAACCTCACTGCTATATTCCTTATATACTGGTCAACAATCCTCCCAGTGCAGAAGAGAAAACTGTGTCTCCCTAGAAAACCAGGGAGTCCAAACATAAATGATCTGAATGGAAGTAACATAAAAAAAAATGTGCAAAAATTTCTCAGAAAAGCATTGAATCACTGAGCTGGCACCAGAGGACAGACTGAGGTAGGAAGACCCAAGCATTCAGAAACCTTCAGAATTTGGCACAAACTTCCATTTCCTATAGAGTTGGATCTTTTAAAGCATTGATCTCAAGGAATGAGTTTCACCTTCAGCATTTCCTAGCAAGAAACAGAGAAGGGAAGAGGCTTTGAATGTCTCTTAGGAAATAATCTCCTCCTTTATACAGCTCCACACAAACATTTACCAGAAAGAGAAGCATGGGCTGTCTGCTCTTGTCACAGGTTGTGCTCACAACTGGAGAAAAAATGTTTGCAAGCCCACCTAGCCCTTTAACAGTGTTACTGAGCCATCAACATACTGAGCAGTATGTGAGATAGTAAAAGAACAACATCAGTTGAAGTTACAGGAATGCAGAGAAATCTGTAATAGCACAGACTTATAACTCTGTTATAATAAATATAATAGAATTATATTATAAATAATAAATATATTTATATTATAATATAATATAATAATAAATAATAAATAATAAATATACAGTCTGTATTTAACACAAGGTAGTCTGATGTTTCTTAGCACAAAGTATCTTCTATACCATCATAAATTCTAATTAGCTGAATTCTGCCAGTTGCCTCTAATTTATGACCTCATTTGTTCTTACACAAAAACTTGTAATATACCACTTTAGAGAGTCTCCTAGTCCCATCTCTACAGATAACATTATATTTAATGTGCAATAACCATGATTCCCATCTGAACCTTGAAATATGTCTTAAGAAATTTCTTCTTCCTCTGATTTTAAAGCAAAATTACCTGCTTTGTCTTCCCTAGCTGTAACCCTCACCCTCCCAAACTTCTGTTCTGTGTAATACCACAGTAACCATTACGTGTTCCCTGTTTTCATACAGTTCTACAGTAACCACTACATGCTCCATGTGACATAACCTGGCTAAGTCTCCTCCTCCCCATCTGCTTGCTGCTCACAGCTGATGTAAGAGCCAGCCAAGAAATCATTTTAAGGCGTGTCTACACTGAAGAAATAGGATGTACTTTAGAAAATCCATAGCTAAGTCCTGAGACCAGAGCCAATGTGTCTATACATTTGGCAAATGGATTTATTTACTTTTGTCCAGAATGTCTTTGAATGCTTTATTAGGTCTATGCAAATATGAAAAATTATATGCAAACCCAACCTGGCTTGTATCCAGCCTCTTTACATATCTTTGCCTTGTGTTTCCTTCCCTTTCTGTTTTTGAGATCCACACAAGCACAGTCAGTGTGGTCTCTCTTACCCAACCCAATAAACATACATTTCAACCATGACCCTCGCACAATAGAATGTGTTCTGCAGCTCTAGTTACTTGTTCTGTTGTTGTTGTGCATTATAGCTTTTTACTTGTCTCTTGGTCCTGACATAACCTTTATTTCAATTTAAGCATACACTTATACTTCGGAGGTATTAAAGAATAATTCTAAGGATAGTGTTAATCATTATTACAACTAACACAGTCTGTCTCCTGACCTTTATGTATCTCCTGTTCTAGAATGTTTGAATCAATC
>JAWWLV010000011.1:16731612-16774739 GCA_035041135.1 Platyrinchus mystaceus | reverse complement strand
CTTGTATCCAGCCTCTTTACATATCTTTGCCTTGTGTTTCCTTCCCTTTCTGTTTTTGAGATCCACACAAGCACAGTTAGTGTGGTCTCTCTTACCCAACCCAATAAACATACATTTCAACCATGACCCTGGCACAACAGAATGTGTTCTGCAGCTCTAGTTACTTGTTCTGTTGTTGTTGTGCATTATACCTTTTTACTTGTCTCTTGGTCCTGACATAACCTTTATTTCAATTTAAGCATACACTTATACTTGGGAGGTATTAAAGAATAATTCTAAGGATAGCGTTAATCATTATTACAACTAACACAGTCTGTCTCCTGACCTTTATGTATCTCCTGTTCTAGAATGTTTGAATCAATCTGAGATTTGATAGTTCTCAAATTGAAGAAGCTTGGCAAAAATGCAGAATAATTGTTTCCCTTCAAACAGAAGCACAATTACCATATTTAATAAAACAGTTTAAAAGGCAAATGTTGGTGTGGCAAAATATTTTACACTCACTGCTATTATTATTTTTTAGTGTTTTGCATTTTTAAATTCTAGTCCACATCTTCCTCATTTTTTTATTATTTTGTATTTTTGAATTGCAGCCCATGTGACTTCCTCATTTTTTCCTCAATATGTCAAAATTTTTAATCACTTCTCTCCTGAAACAGTGCTCAGAGTGCATGAAAATGCATAATGCTGACAGCCATACTGTCTCCAGCTGTGATCTTGTCAGAACTTATAAGAGAAATGGGTCTGTACTTGAGTGGCAGGCCTCTAAGAGTAGTACAAGTAAAAGTTATACTGATAAAGCAGTGGGTGACTCTCCTTTCAGAGGGATGCACTGTGCTCTGTTGCCCACTTTTTGCAGATCAGTTGCACTGCATAGGTTAAATTTCGTCATGCAGGTCAGCAGACAGAGCGTGCCCTCAAAAGACCATCAGTCATACAAAGCTGACCAAAATCTGAGAGAGTGGCAAGGCCAAGTTCATACTTGAGTACTATGTGTGTAACTGTAGTTAGGAAGCTCTGCTTCCATGGGATTGGAAACCAACCTGTTGGACTGTTTGTAGTCATCAAAATCCCAGAGTATGATTATTACTGCTAACTTGCTACAAAAAGATGGTAGTCCAGAGGTGCTGAATTCTAATGTGGGCAACTCTTCTTGCTAAAAACTATTACTTTCAGATTACCTTGCTACTGTGCTTGAATACATAAATTGCTAAATTTAGTTTACTGCTATGTTTTGCCTATGATTTGTTGCAGAGTGACTTCTGTGCATATCACAGAGTTTGTATAAACCATAAGGTTAAAATTGTGATGCATTTTGGAATACCTGTTGATAAACAATGCTGAAGAACACGAGATATTTATCATTGTTAATATTCACTGGCTGGCCTCATCCATATTCATAAATAACTACTTAAATATGTGAAGCATTAACATATATAGTTTAGATTTGTAATTATCCCTACATTTACAGACAAAAACAACATCTCCTTTGCTCTAATACTGCACTAACCCAAGGACAAAAAAGAGAAGGAGACAGGCTGCTGTCCCTGTGCTGTGTTTGGTTTGTAAACAGCTCAAGTGCTCCTTATCACATATGCCACAAGAGCCTGAGCACACACTGCTGCGATGGATCCTGTCAGTCCCTGAGCTGGGGGTCACGACTGTGGCCTGCCATGACAAGCATGTCTTGTTGATACCGTGCCTTGAATAAAGTATGTGCTAAGAAAGAATTATTTTGTCAAGAACAAAGTTTTGGTGGGGTTTTTGTTTGTTTGTTTGTTTTTAACCTTACACATCTATAATCCAGTGCTTTGGATTTGCAAACAATATTCTGCACTATTGATATTGTTTCCAATCTTCTGTTTCTGTTACAAAATATGTGAAATCTGGACAAGATGGAAAGAAAGAAGGAAAAAGGTAAATGATTAAAAATTTTAATCTGCTTTTGCACAATGACAGATTTTTAAATTGTTTCTCAGGAGTGGTGACTAGACAGAGGCTGACAGAGGCTTGTGGCTGCAAATATCTACAGGAATGCAAGTTTAGCAACACAAACCTTTATCCCAGCCACAATATTATGAAGTCAGTGTAAAAGCTTCCTTGGTGTTCCTGCCAGCTGAAGACGCTGGAGCAACTAAAATCAGCTTCCTATGACTGTAAGCTTCACAACAGCCTTTTGTCACAAAAACAAAGTAAAGTTACTTTAACATTGTACAAAACTGGGCCCAGAATATTTGGCCCCATATTTTGTGACAGCAAGGCACGTAATATGTCCTGGAAAAATAATTAAGCTGCTAGTTATGGAAGTGCCTCTGACATTTTAAATACTCAGTAGCTTTAATTCATATTAGGGACAAAAAAACCCCAACCTTTAAATTATATGGCAGTTCTGAAATTAAAGAAAGTCTAAAACAAACTACCAAAACCCTACAAAACCCCAGATTAATTGAAAAAAATGCAATCCGTAGCTAAGTTCTTATGCCAAGCTTCAGTCTAAAACACTTTACAGCCAAATGACAAATCCATGAAAACGGGAATTTTAAGCGAGAACCGTGATGGCTGTTAAGAATATAAATGGTTGTTCTGTAATGACTGTTGAACTATTTTTTTTTAACCAATAGTAATGTATCAAAGACAGCCTATAATAAACATTTTAGATAAGATCTAATAGATAGCAATTTGCATTTAATATTTTAAAGATTCAAAGTCATTGGGTCCAATTCATTCCAGGTAAAACAGACTTCTCCAAAATCACTAGTGATAAAGTATTCCCTAAAAATTTCTGTTTGTGAGGGACTCACCGCGAGTCTCCTTACTTTTTTAATGCTGTAAAACTTTCTGTGACTGTGATGAGGAGGACTGTGATGTACTCCATATCAATTTTTTAATTTGCCACTGCTTTTTACTGAGGGTTTCACAACTGCATTGAAAATGTAAAAATTAAAGGTGGGGAAAATGGACTCAAAAAAGCTGCTGCAGGTTCTAGAACAATTCTGGAAGGCATAACAAACAACTGAATTGTGCAGGCACTCCAGTACTGGGTATTCTCTCCTCATTCATTCAGATTACTAGAGACAATGCTCATCTCTTCTAGCAGACACTTTCAAAAGGCAGCAGGCAGCCACCAATGAATGCCAGGCTCCTTCCTGAAGTCTTGCTGTTAGTAGATAAATTTATGGCTATTTCCATACTCCCCCCCCCTCTTTTTATTATTACAACTTAATTTTTTCATGGGAAGGAGGATGAAATTCCAGATTTTTTTTTTCTTATTTTATTTTTCTTCCAAAGCTTACTGTCCACTGAGACTGTTCACTCTTTATGCTGATGGGTAGAGCAACTGAAGCCTCCTACTATGGACCCAAAGCCATAACAGGCAAAAGGCCCGTGGACAGCACAGCTAAAGCAGGAGAAAAGGAGGGATGCTACCCTGCCTGACATCTTGTTTGCCATAAATCACAGCAAATGGTGTATCTTGTCTTCATTCCTCTAATGAACCTTTTTTTTTTTTTTTGACTGTGGCTGAACTTTTGACTCTGGTCTTCATCCAAAAATTAAAAACTCTGTACATTCTAACAGTGCACAACTGCTTTTGCAGTGATCTGTTATCATAACCTTCTGCTTACAAATGTCTGGGACATGACTTATTATACTGCCCTGGCTGTTAACCAAACCACACTCCAAGGAACAGGACACAGCATCACCCTGGTGTCCTGGTCTATAAAAATCAATGTCTCAACTATACTATGCTATTTGCCACAAGAAGACTTTCAATTTAGATAATTAAAAAAATCAAATATCACCTACTATTGACAAGAAAAGTGGCCTAAATGGGAAAGAATATAGGACTCAAAACAGATTGGCTAAGGAACAAGGGTATGGAAATGACCAGGAGCCGTATGGAAATAAACCTCAAACAAACATATCACATTGAGAAAATGAAACAGGCACAATTGAGTTATTTCCAGCCCCATATTCTGAGTGGATTGGACAAGAAATGACAGGCCATATCAGATTAGTTTGGATTCATCTAGGATTCTTTGATAACTGAGTTTCTAACCCAAAGAAAGATCTAGGCTATCTGGAGTTCAGCAGAGCACCAGATGGGAGTTCATTGGCCGAGATGAAGAAGGTGAAGACTGAAAAACTAATTGTAAGAGAGCAGGGGAAATGGGTAAATAGAAGATAACAATGAGATTTGGTGAAATTTTATTTAATATTTTCAATGACCTTACCACATAAAACACACTAGTGAAATTTGCCTGACACAAATTTAGGCTGTATCAGCAACAAAAGGTTGGAAAGTTAGACAGAAACAATTAGAGTAATAGAAACAGAGTGAAATTTGGTATCAAAAACATCAGGTCATTATATCCTAATAAAAAACCCAAACCCCACAAATTGGAATATAAAACAGGAGTTCATGAGGATAGAATTGACTGAGAAGTATATGGACATACAATCTGAATGTGAGATGACAACAAGCTGCCACAGTGACACCTGTGAAAGTAACAAAGAGATGTCATCACCTACTTCATTAAAAGCATGCAAATAACGCTTGGGGAAAGAATACACAACATTAAACAGCTTTGACTACAATACTGCCTGTAATTTTGCTCAGATGAAGGGAACTGGTGAAGCCTGACTTACTTCTGCTAACAAATGAAAGCTGAGAATGGATAGAAGCCCATTAGTGTCTATAAATACATTGCAGGGATAAATGCCAGGAAGGGGAAAGATCTCTTTGTGTGAAAATAGAAGATGCTGGCACAAGAATAAAGCAGCGTGAGCTTTCCCTGAATAAACTGAGAATTGGATGTCAACAGAAGGTTTTTAAGCAGAGGAATGAGTTTCTGTAAGTAACAACCTCCCTACAAGCACAACAGACCCAGTCCCCAGTACTAAGAGCTTGCTGAGCTCCCAGGAAGCAGTGATGGAAGCTTACAATGACTGGGAGTGTAACTTCCTCACCTCCAGGATCCTCTCCAGTTGTCTTATTACTTCAGTACAGACCTGGTGAAGCCCTTGGAGTTGACATAATAAGGCAAGATATAATAAGAATCTGCAGACATCTTAGAAGCTGAATGTGCGGTCTCAGAGATTTAGTCTTCTCATTGCACAAGAATTAGCATTAATCTGCCTGGCACATGGAAATAGTTTTGTAAGACTAATAAGAGGCGTATTTGCAAGATTTCTGACTCCCTCAGACTTCTGAAATGACAGTATCACACACAACACAGCATTGCTACTCAAATTCTTCCTAATACTCCTATCTCAATGTTAATAACAGGAACTAAAGCTGGGGCCCGTCATGGAGGTTTGCTGACATTGACACAAGGCAGAAAGTTGAGAAATACTTACAGATCTAAAAATAAATTCAAACAGACATAAGACAGTGAACTTTTTCCATAGACCTCTTGGCTTTCACCGTTATTTCTATTTGCAGTGTTTTTTTTTTTTTATTTTAGGAAAAAACCCCAAACAAAACCCAAACAAACAAACAAAAAACCCAAAACACAAACAAAACATAACGACCAAAAAAAAAAAAAAAAATACTCCAAGCCACCAAGGACACCCTGAAGTTAGACACTTCCATTCACCTTGCATTTCTGCTTCTGGCTAAATTGCCTTCTGGACACTAAACAATTTCATCTTTTTATTGGAAAAGAAGATGAGTGGATCTCAATTTTTCAGACACAGATGAATGATACCAGTGCAGCTGGCTCAGTTCGGGGAGCAGATCCTTCCAATCTGCCTTCCTAACCAAAGGAGAGACTTGTTAAACCCTCCCAGTACCCTGTCAGGGGCTTCCATCCCCACGGCACAGCACTGCCACCCTGCAGCCCACCCACGCACTGCTGTCCTCTCCCAGCTGAACCAACTCCACCTTTAGTTTGAACCATAACCCAGAAAACACTGCCAGCACTGGAAATCACGCCCTATTGCTCATCTTCACGATTTCTGTCAATAATTTGCATAATAATTACAATTATATAATGTTCTTTACAGAGAAAGCTTCAATATAAACATTTAGAAAAACAAAGTATTAATTTTTTGATATGTGATAAGAGGAATTAGGTGTATCACCTGTTTTCAGCTGAAATATGAAAACTAACATTTTGTTATGCAAATAAGCAGACTTCCATCTCTGCTACAGTAACCTTGTGAGGTTTTTGCAGCAAGTAATCTTTTACAAATGAGGTGTGAAGAGAACTATTTTTATTGTAAAAGAAACCTGGGTCTGTATTATAAAGCCAACGTGCTACAAAACCCACTTGATTTTTTCCCAGATTAGAAGGCAGTTGCCCTTGGGAGAGACACAGCCTTGCCTGGCACCTCCTGCCCACACTCGGCTTGTGGCTCCCACCGCTCCAAGGTGAGCCCCCGTCCCTCTCGGAGCAATCCCCCCAGGCACCACTGAATTTTAAAGTCCCTCCGATCAGACATCTCCCTCCCCCAAAGTCACTGCCACGGCATCTTCCGTCGCTCTCCCTGCCTGCTAATCCTTTCTCAGGGATGTCCTTTACGAATTTCCACATGGCCAACAGACTGCAGGCTTAATCCTCTGAACTAGCAGGAAAAATAGCCACTGACGTTCACCCAATCTGCATTTTGCCTATTGTTCTTCAGGGCATGATGGCAGGCGGCAATGCAGAGGGAAAAGTCATTTTCCTGTGCACTGCCCCTTCCCATTTCTAGACAACCTTTGTTTGTGGAGCAGAGCAAACCGCAGTGCAGACTGTCAGAAGAAAACCACACCAGGGCATTCTTTCAAGGGGACTTTTTTGCTTGGTTTGTTGTTTGGTTAATCAAATAAACCTAATTCACAGAGAAACTGTCTGTTTGCTCTTTGTGTCTTGAAAAACGTAAGAATTACAATGTTAACATTTCCAAATGGCAAAAAATGAATTTCAAATAGCTGGCAATGAAAATGCTTGATAAACACATGCTGGCTGAAATTCACTCCTCTTTCACACTCACTATGCCTGAACCCCATATTAACCATATGCTTTTGCAGATTAAGTTTAGTTCTGGCATAGTTTATAATCTGCTTTCTTACAATGCAGCTGTAATAACCTAAAGTTCCTGAAAATTAAAGCTAAAGGGAAAAAGAGAGCTAACTGTGAGATTTGCAAAATCCTGCAAGAGACAGAGCATTTGTCCTGTATAACAAATCACTTCCAATACTTCAAGTAAGGATTTAGTAGTGGCAGTATTTTCCTGTGCATTATGCTGTTTGTTGCTGGCTTCAGTTTCATTGGTAATGTTGTACTTATATATATATAAATTCTACCATTAATATTATAGAAAATTAAATGCCCACAGAAATGAAAGTTTTGTAAAATTTCACATTCAATTTCAGCTTCAGAATGTGTCTAGAATTCTGAATATGTACCTTATTTAGAAAGTTGCCTCATAAAGTTGCTGATGCTTTTTGAGGTGGGTGACACTGGCCTGCTCTGATCGAGGAGCTGGACCAGATGATGGCCATATGTCCCCCCTGCTTGTCAACTTGTCAACAGCAACACTAACTTGCTGAATTTAGTTAGAGCCCAGTGCGATACGTTGTACGGGTTATAACTGTAACTCTTAAATCGCTGGGGCTCTAAACCACTCAATTCATTAAAGAAAACCATTTCCACACAGTTTTTAAAAATTCTTTTCCCCAAACGTAATTCAAAAATTTGCATGCAGCAAATAAATTAATACCACAACCAGGACTGTAACTGGTAGTTTTCATCCTAAGGCCACTTCCACTAGGGCTACAAATGAGACACTCCTTCAGGCAGAGCCAGTACTGAGTGCTGCAGCAGAGCCTCCTGTCAGCACAGAGCTCTGTTCTAACACAGGCTGGACACACACAGAAGAAAAGAAGCCTCTGCTCCAGAGACCTTTCCATTTTAACCCAGAAATAGACAGCCCACATGTAAATAGGCAAATCACATGTGTAGAGTACCGACAACCTTCACCGCTACCTTTTAAAATAATTTTCTTGATCCAATTCCCCATGGGTCAGTCTCTGTTCACAAAATGAGAACATCTTTCTGGCCCATTGCTTTAGAAGGCAGAAGGAAAAGAGTAAACCTTTTCTCCCTCCTCCCCTTCCCCAAAACATACTTTTGAATTTTCTGACGGAATATTCTTTTTTTGAAAAATGAAGGTTTGTCAAAACAGAAAAGTTTTGAGAAGCAGTGTCAATTTTGTTGACTCTTCAAACCTCACTTTCTTGCCAGTTCAGCTTCTCACAGGCTGAGAAGTGCCAGGGTCTTAGAAAGTGTGACTGCATCAGTCTCATCAAAATCTGTTGAACTCTGAGTTGCTTCTTAGCCCACCAGACAAACAGCCAAAGCTTCGAGGTGCAAAGTGAAGCTGGACAATTGATTTTAGACACTTTTGTTCTACTCTCATTAGATGAGAACACCTGTTTCCAGGAAACTGAGTAAAGTTTCACTTTGATGCAGAAAGATTTTTTGGTTTTCTCTTTGTACATGGAAATCTCAACACGCCAAGATCTTTCATCATATAAGCAAACATGTAAAGTCATGAAAATGTGATTTTCTAGCTGTCTACTATTCAAGGAAGACACAATAGGAGACCATTTATTTGAGAAGTCTCTAAGTACAGACTGTGCTCTTCAAGCATGCTTCCCTTCTGCCTGGACAGAAAAATAACAAAGCATCTATGAGGTCTTTGGGTCTATTTTTCCTACCTTTAAACAGAGACTGCTGCTGACATAATAATCTTTCAATAGAATGTTTTTCTATTAAAGCTTTTTTCTCAAATGTGCAGTATCCCTTCTCTACATACAAAATCATTTCTGAATAAAATAACAAATAATTCACCGAGGTTGGCATTCTCAATACACCAACATTTTTGACATCATCAGGACAGATTTGTACAGTCATTACAACATAACTTTGATCTGAATTAATTTCCAAACTTAACTGTACCAAACATATAGCAGCCTTAGTCAGTGTTTGCAGCGGCCACAGGAAACATCTCATCACACAGTGGGTAACATCCATAGGCAAAACTTAGCTAAAGCCATTTTGTCCCCTCTGTACCAGAGGCTGGACAAGCTAATTTGCACAACTACCTTACCTGCACATTCAAAAAGGGACCTGGGCTGAGGGAAGATGCCCTGCCAAGCTCCTTTTTGCCTCTCTGCCAGCACAGCTATTACTTCTCACATTATTTCTGTTACAATAACATCTAAGAACTCCAGTCCTTAATAGAGACTGCACTGATACCTAGTGTACAAACACACAGCAAAGACCAGTCCCCTTGTTGCAATGGAGCCTTGCTTCTGAGCTTGAAGCAAACAGAGAAACACAGGTTTTCCCTCTTATGTTGATGGTAGCTCCCTGCTGACAAACGCAGAATCCTGTGAATTTGAGGTCAGATCCTGTTGCTGTTTTTACTAAGAAAAGGGGGAAATTGACTGTGTAGTAAGGTCAAAGATGGAAAGCAAGCAAGGAAAAAGAAGCAAGATGATGGCTTTCCTGCTTATGAACTGAAAGGGACTTCTGAGCACTTCCACAAGTATCAGGATGGTTCTGAACACTTGCAGAAAACAAATAATGTGACCTGGCGGCTTTGTTCACAAGTCACTGTGCGCTGCAGTCAGTCAGCTCTACCAAATGCAATGCCATGTGCATCCCTATTGGGAGCTTCAGATCCACTTCCTGAGTCCGAAGGTTTCTATTCGCAATAGAAAGCAAGACACCTAGAAGGCTTTTTGATGTGATTAGAAAGGAGATGCAGAGAGAGCTGACCGTGAAAGAATGACCAAACCCCGTGCTATTTATTTAGTATTGTTACTTTAAAAGATTTTTTGGATGTGCTGTCAAAGCTGATCCAGAAAAAAACCTGTCTTGAGCACTCCTGAAATGGGCTAAGTGACAAGATCAACTGACAGCAAGGAAAAAGCTTTCAAATGATCGGAAGTATTTAGGAATGGAATGAATGAACTGTTTTCAGGACTGTTTTAGACAGTAATACTTGTCTCTAGACTGGCACAAATACCTCTTCTATACACAGAGCTCTTCACTTATAGACCTGTTTTTGTTTAAATAGGATATATTTGATGTTCCATTGCTGTGTGCTACCCAAGGCCTTTGCAACCACAGAGACAGTCAGTATTTCCACTTGATTGCAGCATATGAAAGTTGCCTGAAAGAAGCAGTTTTCTGGCACCAAGCTCTATGAAAATGGAGTCTTAAATCTGCACCAAACATCTGAGTTTATTAAAAAAACCCCCAAACCATAAGGCTGTGTACAATATAGGGAAAAACTGGGCACACTGTGTCAAGAGTGGGTTTAATCCAGCAAGTACAGAATTAAATGACATCAGCATCTTCCCAAGTTAAAGGAACAAGTGTCATCAGTATGGAGTACAGCACTGAAACTGGAATGACTAGGAATTGGAAGGAAAACTGGTACTCCACTACCCAGCCAGTAATTCAGTGGACAATACCAGATGATACGACAGCCCGTGGCATTTCGCCTTTATTTTGTCAGTTTGGATCTATCTCACATCAGCAATGGCCAGGAACAGTTGCTGCTTCAATATCAGTCTGAACTTCCCTGTCCACTTAGCATGAAAATACTGATTCTGTGCACACCCCAAACTGCTGAAGGGTTCTCTAAGCAAACAATATTAGCCAAAATACCCCACAAAGCAAAAGTGCTTCTATTTTCTTCCCCAGAAAATGCAGTTTTGTTGGAAGTTCTACAACTCTATATTCTGACATTATTAGTTTGAAGCATTCAACCCTACAGAGATAAATTTCAAGTTATTAAAAAAATTATTACATAGCTCCAAAATAATATTTTTATGAAAGGAATATTTTTTTCTTTCCATAGAAAAGAAAGCCCTAAGATAAATAAAAAACAAGTTCAAATTTAAAACTTTCAGAGTATCACAGAGATGTTTTGTCAGCTGCAAAAATGCAGAAATTTCAGTCTATCTCAGGGAAGGTAGGTTGTCTGTAATATGACATCATTGCCAGATCCTCTTAGTGTCTTGGATGGAAGTCAGGTTTGAATAAGTATGAACTGAAAACGTTACAGTCTTTCTATTCCTTCATCTCCTTACAGGTCAAAACTGAGACCTTCACTGCCATTTCACAGCCAGTTATCTGCTTTGTGACTGAAAAGAGGATTTTGTTCTCCGAGATTATCAGTTGGGCACCTTTGCAGGCAACGAAGGAAAAAAACAAAACCCAACCACACAGCCTAACCTTCTTACCAAGGGCATTGATAAAGTGAAACAAAAGTCTAGCAGTTCTGCAAGGGTTAGTTTTGAAGCAGGCATGAGTAACTTAGAGTTTGATTTATGGGAATCTTGATGCAAATTATGAACTTATTTTCACAGTTCAGCAATACCTGCAAGCAGTGAGGCCGTGGAGGGACAGCTGAAGCTGCTCTGCTCAGCTCTGTCCCTAGACTGTGCAGTGCAGTCTCCACAGCCACACAGCACCTGAATTACCAGCACAGGCAAGCAGACTTGATGTGAATTTTGTTTGGCAACTGAAAGAGTTGACATCTAGTCACAATGACACTTGTTTCTTGCACTTGCTGAACCGCACAGAAGTTCATTAGACTCCAAACAACAGGGCTGACCCGAGTCTATCCTGCACTTGAGCAGGGCGACTGCAGGGGGTGCAGACACGTAGTTAACTTCCTTACCTTGTGTGAGCAGTGCAAGGATGACTCTCAGTCCTGCTCAGCACAACTTACTGCCCAAATCCCTCTGGGAATCAGACCTTTAGTACCTAATCCACTGAAATGAACTAGGCTGAGCATGACTGCACTGGAATTATTGCAGGGTACACATATTAAGTATTAATTTGTTTTGCTTTAGACTTGAAGACTGAAAACAATGCTAGAGGGTGCCCTCTCTGTTCCCAAAGAACAAAAAAAATTTCATTCACAAAATTTAAGATCCGATCATAATTTTTTCAAATAGATATACAAGCTATTACAGCAATTTTGACACTTTCAAGTTTTATTCTAAAATTTATTCTTCTGAGAGTGGTAATTTTTCTTAATGTTACTTTATATTTTCTTTCAAAAGATATTCTGCCCTTGTTGCTGAGAGAGAAATGCTAGCTGATTGTAGAGCAAAATTGTTGCCTCCAGACAAATTGGCATTTGTCATTGAAGCAGAAAAATAAATTAAGTGCAACATTTAGGCACTCTGCATTAGGTTGTTAGGGGGGAAAAAAATCAACAAAGGGAAAGCAAATGTTATGTCAACTATTGACTGTAAAACCAGAATAAATAATTTAACTAGTACTTATATATTCATGTAATTCACTAGGTATTTAAAAGAATGAAGGCTTTCAGTAGTTTTGTTGGAACCAGCAATCAAATTTACATTTTTTGATAGAATTATGTGGCCTTGGTAAATCCTAGAAACTACACCCATCCTTTTAATATTTCAATGTGGTATATAAAACAACTATTAGTATTATTATTACTATTTAGAATCTTTAAACATGGTTATGATTTTTTGCAACAGTCTGGAGGACTGCATTACTGCTTTGCCTTGCCTTCCAAGAATGTATTTCTTCCTAAAGGATTCAAGGGTGCTTACACATTCTAAGATGCAGAAAGCAGACCAAGATCATTTCGTGCACCAGGAGAAGGAGGCCATCTTTCCCATCAGGACATAATTTTAAGAACAGAGAACTTTAGCTCCATGCACTGTCTCTATCTGCCATCAGGACATCCACCAAGACAAAGCTTAACAAAGAAGATTGGGATCAGGTGAGCTACAGGAGAGGGGAAGAGAGAAATGAAGGTGTAGGTAGCTGAGCCATTGCCTCTCCAAAATAAGAAAGGAGCCAGAATTACTGCGTCAAGAGAGAAAAATATAAACAAAAAAGAGAAACTGAGCCAAAAGTGGTCTTAAAAATATTGTAACTCCCCCAAACTCTACAAGTGTATGGATTTGATTTGTTCTCTCCATCTGCTTCCCAAGATCTCTTACAGTGGGGCTATACTTGCAAAGTCCAGTCATATTTTACCAGATCAAAAGTACTCATTAAGCATTCAATATTCTGTAAAGGGAGACAACAGGTGGGAAAGCTGCACCTACCAGAATGTAACATTAGCATGCAAGGAATTTGGATGAATGCCACTTTTTGGCATGAAATAACTGAAAGAGACTTGCTGAGCTACAAAACCATGTTGATGCAAAGACGGTGTTGTGTTAAAATGTTGTCCTGATGCTTTCATCTCTCTTTAGCCTGACGTCACCATTCTTCTAGTACTACCTTTTGCCAAAAGCCTACCCTGGCAATTTCTCCACCACTTTTCTGATACATGAAATACCACAGACTTCCTCCAGGTTTATTCACCCTGTGCATAGATACATAATCATACTTTGCAGAGAGATTCAGGAGTCAAATGAACAAAGTTCAGTTGTTAATTCCTTCCTCTTTTGATCCAGGCAACTTCACACAGACCGTACACAAGCTCCCTATATCAGGGGAGAGATTACTTTGAACCAGAGCAGGTAGAATGAGGGTTAAACTCACACAGCAGCTGTACTGGAAATTTCCTATGCTTTCTTAAATGAGAAGGGTCCTATAATTTCCCTGCTTCAAGGTGAATATCTTGAAGTAATGTATGGTGAATAACAAATATTTGGTTGATGAATAATTTGAGTATTTTCCTTTGCGTGTAAATCTGACCTTTATAATGAACATTTCTGCATTAAAAAGATTCTGCATAATCAAAACACTGTACAGCCAACATCTGTTATTCAAAAGACCCGAGGGGTAGTGAAAGAAAAAAAATCACAGTAAATCATTTGACCTAAATATGTTTTGCTCTGTGATATGAAGTATACTTTTACTGTCTGACTTGCCAAATCCTTCATGCCTTAGTGTGACACTGTTTGTTAACAGAAGCATGCAATTTGTGTAACCTTTATGTTTAATGTTGTAACTAATTGTTATTCTTTAATAGTGTATACGTCATTTGTCACAGTGAACTGTAGATGCTGAAGACAGATGGACCACCAGATGGACCCTGCGAAGGATTGGTTAAAATGTCAGTGATAAGCTAACAAAATGAAACACAGTAGACTGAAGAGACTATTTAGCTGAAAAGCCTGTCCACAGATGCAGGTTTTGTATTATTCACATTCATTAAAATGCACTTCAGTCGTGCTGTTTTGACGTTTTGTTTTGTGACTTTTCAAAGCAGCCATAGTTTTTTTCCTTTCCCAAATACTTGTTTGACAATATAGATTGGCAAGAGTAACCCCCAATTTTAGAGGTGATCACTTTTTGCCATTAAAGAATTTAACCACTGTTATATTCAAACTCACAAGTGCACCAATTCAAAGCTTGAGCAAATATTCAATGCATACAGGAGTTGTATTGACCAGAAGGGAATGATTAGTTGCCCCTGGTAAGCTACCATGACTTAGATTCCCTGTGTCTGGCCGTGCATATTCTTTGCAACACTAATTACTATAACTTCTTTGGTCTACTTATTAAAATTTCATTAAATAAATGGAAAAATCTTCAGTGGGAACAGGATATTAGACACAATGTATAAACCTTCTAGTAAATTAGCATGAGGGAGTAAGATAAGACTGGTAAAGAAAGACTAAGTTTCTGCTGCAAAACAGAAACACACAAAATACAGGGATCTGCATATTTCCTCATTTCATGTGGCCAATATTTGAAGAAAGTAGCTTTTTCTGCAGAACACAGAAAAAACCCCAACAATCTCTTGCACCACTGGCTGTGATTCTTTACGAGTGCCATATGTCTGATCTATCTATGCCTTCATAAGGGGTATTTTTATGATCCTAAGCACAAATCAATTGTCACCAGAGAAATATGAAACTCTCATTTTTACTGAGTTACTAGATCTCTAGCAGCTACCATGAGTATTGCCATGTAAATGAATCAGGAAATGAAAACAAATTATGGAAAACTTGGGAATTATGGTAATTCTCCATTTTGCTGGAATTCAAAGTAATCCCCAGGGTTAAACAAACAGTGGTTGAAGAAAAGCTTTTGACTTTTAATTTTTCTTGCTTTACATTTGACATTTTTTGAAATCAGAATTGTTTTTACTGAAAATGTTTTAAAATTGTGAAAAACCCCACAAAACTCTGCCATGTTTGTCATTTGACCTAATAAAGTTAAGGCCAAAAAACCCTAGAAGCCATTTCAAAGCAGGACAATGAGGTAGGCTAACATTATGGATCACTTATCCAGGAATGCACTGTTACTTCCCATCTCTTGAGATCTTTAAGAACTCCTATCAGGCAACTGCATCTACAAAAATAATAATCTGGATAATGGAGCAAAATAAGTTCTGCAGCAGTTTAAAAAGGATTGCCAGAATAGCCGTAATATTCCTTTTTGTTAAAAAGCACCATGAATCAATCTGACATTTTCTACCAGCAAACAATAAAACACAGAATGAAGTTACATGCATACATGTTCATTATCATCAAACTGATGGAGGGTTGTGAAATGCTAATAGAAGACTGTGCAAAATCTGGAAACATAAAATGTGTATCGCTCTCCGTCCAAATTTATGGAAGATCAAAAGGATGGAGGGGACTTCTTTACCATTTAAACCAATTATGACTCTCAAAATACTAGCGTTTTTGTTTTCTATGTGTTGCATTTACACACTGCTCTTTTGGCCTTTTGTATTTAAGTTGTCATCATATGTTAATGACATTGTATATTCTAGGTTAAATAATGTTAGTTACCTTATATGGCACGAATCTTTACTACCATCCAGTAACTAAAACAACCAAGGTTAAATCCACTGACATCAGTACTGCTTTCCAGTGCAAAACTGCATTTTGCTCAGAAATACAAAAATAGATTCAGGGACAAAGGTTAAGACTACAAAGTTAATCAAATCAGACTCTCAAACAAAACACAACAAAGGTATTTCCCTTTGCTTTGGAGGTAGCCATGAAAGTGTACAGCACCAGCCTCAACTCATTTGGTGACTGGCAGAAAGCCATGTGGATATGGTCCCAATTTGACAGTATTCAGTTGAAAAGCCACCTTGGGCAGTTCCCTGCTTCTACTCACAAAACTGCAGATAAACACTTTTGAAAGTGTTTCTCGTTTGTGACCTGGAAGTCCTGGCCCCTAATGGGACAGGTGAAATGGCAGTAAACTGGGGCAAGAACTTCTCTTATAATCTTATACCATTATCTCTCTAGAGGATACTTCAAAATAGAGAAGCTTTGTTACGGTAACATAAGAGCAGGACATTATGGTTTTCCACATGGAAGAAGAAAATATGTCTTAAGAGCTATTCTGTAATTATATCTCAATTTTATCCGTTCACTCTTACCAAAGTGGCTTCAAACTAAATCCTTATCACCTCAAAGGAATTTCTACAAGACTTCCTAATTGTCAGTATTCAAAATTGTCACAGTAGACTTCCCACATTTCATTTGCCACACCTGTGATTAATTCAGATCTACGGGATTATGTAAAGGGGTAGACTATTTTTCACTGAATGTAGCTTGAAGTTAGTGGCTTCTCCACAATAAACTTTCTGGCATTTCATATAATTCTCAATTAAACGGAAAATGCAAGAAACCGTGATTTTCAATCAGTAAATCAGTCATATCAGGGGAACTAATAGGATTTGAATATGACTCACAAATTGCAGTTTGAAGTTCTTGATTGTTGTCTTAAGTGTCAGATTTTTTTGAAGCAGAAGAGGAACTAAAAACTTAGAAGTCCTCTAATAACAGCTTCTTCTAAAGAAATACCCAGGGAAAGTTTAGGATGGTGTGAAGATTACATTATTATCTCTTAAAATACACAATGCAAACACTTGAAAAATCACAAAAAGATTTATAACAAAAACCTAGCTAATGCAACTTTATAGGAAAAACCAGAAATAGTACAGATTGATAATGCCGAATTATGGCAATAATAACTTGACTTATCTTTCGCGTGTTAAAAAATACCTCTCAGTGACAAACAGCTCAGTTTCTATCTGTGTGTTTACATACATGGGCATGGGAAAAGTTACTGAATAAATGCGTGTGTACACATTCATGCACTCGTACAAAGTCATCCACCACGGATTCAATTTACTGTACCGGCAATGACGGTGGGCAGCAGCTATGCATAGTCACTGATAGCATGACATAATATTAGGGTATATAATAGCATACATCACCAAAATTATTTCCTAGACTTAGGAAGCCAGAAAAAGGATAACAGTTTAGAGATGTATAAGCTATATATACCCTAGTGGTGTGTGCAACAGCTCTTCAAAGGAGATTCTACATCCGCTGCAGATTTTGAAAATATAAACTCTTCTGGTAAGTTTGTCACATTTCATTAGTAGAGATAATTATAGATTCAGCTTTCAGACTACAAAAAGTTACTATATTTGAAGATTCTGAGATCAAAAAATTTAAAATAAGCAACATTTCAATATTCCTTATTTTTTTCAGTGACAACCTAACAATAACAATTACACTCTCATTTTTTCTAATCCTTAATGGTCTACCATAACAAATCTTTAGAAGACACATCAAAGCAATTCTGTCCTGAAGGAAGTTAGGGTTCATTTTCCTACCCATTTCTATCAGCAAAGATACCATACTGTGCAAGCTGCAACAATCTCGGGTCTTGTCTTGCATAGCATTAATAAGAGCATTATTTTGGTGCTCTAAAGCACAGACCAAATATAAAAACTACTTTGGTTCAAAAAAAGCCCTTAAATGCACATAGGTAATTTTTGAGGGTATTATCTAGATTTTTATGTATTATTTATTATATTGTAGATCTGGCTTTCTGTATTAGAATATAAATGAAACTTAGTAATAGCAGGGTTTATAAAAACCTTAGCTTTAGATCTGAATATTGATCTAAATTCACAACCTCCAGTAATTAAACTTATGAAGCAATTCTTCCTCCAGAGCACACATTTCTTTTATAATCGTGAACTTTTCCTGAGTATTTATCTACCACCTGCAAATGGCCAATGTATATACAAGGTGCTTAAACAATACGAGTGGTTTTTCAAGAATAGTGGGAGAATAAGGCACCAGGTGATATGACACCAGAGAGGTCTTTTTACATAAGCATAGTTAGTATAATTGCCAAGACTGAAATGCAGCCAAGAATATATGATTAATAGGATGCTTTTAACATCAGGCAATAAGAACATAAATTACTTTACACACAAAGTATTAGCAATATGCAACCTTTCCTATTGCAAATTAGTATTCATATGAAGCATTTATGGATGCATACATACTGGGAATAATTGAGATCCAAAATATAAATACAATGCAACACAGAAATCCATGGAACACTTTATTTCACCCCAGTAGACCTTTTTTTTCTAGGCTCTACTGACTGTACCAAAGGCCAAGTAGAAGAGCCAGCTGCCCTTCAAACTGGCAGCAGCACAATACTGAGATGTAAGAATGCACGTCCTGTGCAAGATCTGGGCTCAGAGTCCTCAACAATGTTTTGTTGCTGTTTCCATCCATATCTCTCTGACCTCCTTGTTGAAAACTTCTCTTGGTGTTTAATACACTCATCACTATATATCTCAGTTATAAATCCACTTTGTACACTCAGAATAAAAATCTCATTGCTTCTTCCTATTAGCCACTAACCCAAACAGATGTCTGGGCATTCTCCCATTGTAAAATAATACTTGGGTAATTTCTGAAGTTGTCTAGTGCTTTTTACATCTTAAATGTATAAATCTGGGATCAGGTCTAGTCAGGAGCATGAGATAGTTGTGTTTGGTGCAGGCTGACACCCTCAGATCAGTAAAGGGTGCAGTAAATATATCGTTTCTAAAGAAAATCAGTGTGCTACTTTTCCTTTCTAATCCCCAGAAAATGCTACAAGTTCTGCCACTCCTGGGAAACAACAAATTAGAAACCAGTTTAAAATGAAAATTTATAGCCTAAGATTAAAACTTCCTCTGATGTTTGATAGCATCTCTAAAAATCTATCAAATTTTAGGCTGTATCCCTAAAAATAGCATCAGTGGCATGCTATCTTTTGCTTTAGCTCATAAGATCAAATATATTATAATTCCATGGAGAGCTCTACATTTGCAATTAGTCTAATTCTTGGAATGGAAATATAGTAAAGCTTTCACAAGGCCCTGTAGAAAAAAATATAATGAAGTCAGTGTATCATAGTACAGCTGCTACCTGGCCTGGAAAAGAAACCCAAACTGGATACTAAGTTGAGACACTGGCTTTCCCTTAAAAAATATCCATTATTCTTAAGTTTTATTATTTATTACATAGGAATTGTAATGCATGCAGTCTGCAAACATAGTAAGCTCCATTGTACAAGGTACTTCACAAACACAGAGGAAAAAGTTACTCTGTCCTAAAGAGCCTCCTGTGTAAGTGCACATACAGGTGGTATTTTTCAGATGGAAGTTAGCGAACATGTCACACTTCAAACTGGCCATTGTACCAAACCTAAGCTAATGAACTGTGTTGAAATTCAAAGAAAAAAAAAACCTTCTTAATGCAAGCTTATGTCTTCTAGACAGGGAATTGGCAAATCTTGCTTACCCTGAATAGCCAAAGTAGGAAAAGCGTGGCAAAAAATTGGCAGTGCCAAGCTGAGCTACTCAAATTCATTCAGCAGGGGAGTAGTAGTCACAAACAGAGCCAGTCTTTGTTGTCTTCCCACCATGCCAAGCTGCCACTGCTGTATAGTGAGACTAAAGCAACATTAAGGAGAAGCATTTCACAGCAGTTTACCAGTCCTGGTTCCTGGACACGTGGCCTGGTTATCCCAGACTGCAGAGGGGATATTCTTGTCCCGAGTAGCCTATTTGGAAACTAATGGGGTACCCACCCACTCTCTACCTATGTACCCAGGTTTTCTGCAGAAGAACATACAGGTATACAGAAGAACACAATGCCACTTGTTCTGCTCCGATCACTAAGCTGAGACACAGCCAAAGTGCCCTCAAGGACAGGATGAGGTGCAACCACTGAAATATCCTTTTCCCTTTCTGTAGACTCTGCACCCACTCATGGGAATGCTGTACCTCTGCATGCATCATAGAAACAAATACAGTACCATTTTTATATGTGGACTGAAAAATTTTCTCTTATACCTATGTTCCCAGGATACTTTAAACATGTTCTTATGGATTATAAGACTGAAGGTCCTTCAAATTCAACATCCTACCTCCAACAGCTGACAGGTGTAGACTTCAAAAAGAACATAAGAATCAGGACAATCAAAGTGTGATTTTTCCTTATTAGGAAGGTTTTGCCATCCACTGGAATGAAGATTTCAGCACTGCGCTATGCTAACTGAATCCTAGCAATGGCTAATTTATTTTTTTCTTATAGACTCTTTATATCTTGTCTCTACTATGGCAGTGAGCTCCAAGATTTAATTACCCGGTGTGCAGAAGAAGTACTTTTTTGAGCAGTTAAATCTGATACCCAGTCATATCATTGTTCTTTTCTTTGTCCTCAATATTGTGAGAAATAGTAAATAATCACCCTCTCCTATTCACCTCTTATTCTTCTATTCACTTTCTCTGAACACAAAACCAGATCATTCACTCAGATTTCCATTAAAGTTCATCTATGATTATAACTCAGGGTGAAAGCATTTTTTCTAAAGTTTTCTCATGCCAGAAACATTCACTAGGATTTTTAATATCCTTTGTGAGATTGCCTCCGCATATATTTGTAATTCACACGTTTTGACTTTTAATAAAAATGGCTAAACCATTCCATCTGCATAACACAGATACAGACTGTTTTCAGCCCTCATTCATTATTAATAGATAAAACTCAGTTATTTATGAGAAGTTTCTTATTCACTTCTGCACATGCCTCTTCAGCTTTATTGAAAACAACCACCAACCCAAAAAAACCTAATTCAAGAACAATAGTTTTAGATTTGTGTTCAAGAACTTTAATGCTCTTTGAAAAAATTAATTTTGATATCTGCAAATATATAAAAATGTTTGTGGGTTTGCAGACTCTCAGTTTTGTTTCTCTTGTACTTTAATCTTAATCTCTACTCCAAGATTAGGATGAGATTGCATAAGATTAGACTTTTGTTAGCACTCATACCCTGCTCAGTTGTAACAACTGTAATTTCAAAAATTTCTAAGTGTTGGCAAATCATCTGTCTTGCACGCTGTGTGATTCATCAACGGACAGAACAAGCTGCTATCTGCCATAGAGGAATATTTTCCGCACTCCGTGGTTTTTTGGTTTTGTTTTTTTTTTTTTTAAGGGAGTACCAGATCTGCAGTTCTCATAAATCACTAGAGATTCTTGATATCACCAAAGCTATATCCTTTTATAACCTGGGACATTTTGGTTCTGCAGGGTCTTTCAAGATTCTCAAAAGATAAGGGACACTGTAATGAAGATTGCTGATTTTAGGTCTTCTCCAGCGTGTGCACTAAGGAACTATAAAAACATACATGGTTAGATAATTCTGCTCACGATACAAAAGAGAGTTTTGCAAGCATGATCAGTTTCTGCTTTCAGCTTCTCAATAAATGCCCATCCCACAGTTGACTTCCCTGACTTTGTTCCTGAGAACTGACCAATGAGGTCACCTACAGACTGCGAATGTAAGACTGCCTCAGTTCCCCTAGGTCAGAGTCCTGGCTTCAGCTGTGGCCAAAAGTGAACACAACACAAACAGCAAATACATATATGGAGTGTTTACCAGAAGTGTTCTCCCAACTTAGAAATAATTTTCAGACTCAGCAGACTCTCTCAGCTCTAGACATAGCCTTCAACTTTGGGGTCAATGCAGCTATTCAGCCTGCACAGCCAGCATAATGAAGGCTTTTACTGATACAGTTAGGAGAAGAGAATGGGATTCACACACCATTGTGAATCCCATTTTAACTGGTCATGATAAAACCTATAAAAAGACTTAAGTTTTTTTATTCAGATAAGGAGAAAGGAATCACAAGTTGCACAAAATGAAAGGAAAGCACTGATTTATTATGGAGTCCTGACAGTTTCAGCATCAGAGCCATCAAGTATAAGAAAAAAAATCTGGTGGCCCTGTGAAAACCTAAGCAAGTCAGCCACCACCCTCATGAAGCTCCAAACCTTGAACAACACTTTAGCTTGACGGGCAGAACTAATGGTAAATATTCTGACAAAGCATTTTTTTTCCCAAAGCTGATGAGTTAAAATGAAAACATTTCATGGAAGTATTGATTTTAATAGATTTTTTAGGGGAAATAGATCCTTAGCCCTGATAGGATATTAAATCCAGAGCCAACGATACATCTGACCACTAGAGCATCATGCAGTTTCTAATTCACATTACTCTAGTTGATTCTGACTAGAAAACTAGACCTGTTTTGCATATCCCAGTAATTATCCACTCATCCTATTAACTACTCTTGCATGGTTTATTCTCTTTTCTGGCAGAACTCTACTGCTTCATACAAATAAATATTAACCCAGAGAAAGAACAGCTCCAGATGCAGTTCGAGATGGGACACGGAGGTTCAGCTCCATACTCAGTGAAGGCTTGTTTGTATCCACTAGCAAACTCAACATGACATCCACTAAACAGCTGAAGTAGCCTCAGGAACTCAACCCTTCATCTTGGACTTTGGCAACCCAGGGTCAAAGTGTCAGTGCAACTGGGCCAAACAAGGGTTTGGAGTGCAGTCTTTGGGATCTCAAGGGACTGACTTGCCCCTCAGGGCTGTCTCCATAGAAACTGAGGCAGGACAAGGTTAAAAAGGGAACTGATAACAGCATACGTTCAGTCAAATAAGAACTTAGTGAAGGGAGGAAAGAACGTTCTCCTGGGAGGAATGCTGCATTCCTTAGGGGCACTGGAATTTGAAATCAAGTGTTCATGGATTGATTTGATATCAACTTTCTGTCCAGGCACTTGTTTAAAAGAATTTGTAACAAACTGACCCCTGCAGGGCTCACTCAGGTCATGTCCTAAGACTGCTTTCTTTCTTTTGTAGCTTATTCTGAATGTTTTCAGGTCTCGATTTAGTGAGATTTTGAGGCAGTTCCTTGAGAAGCTCTAAGCTCTTTGAACACACACTGCAGTCAACAAAAGCGAAGGCACTCTATCTCAGAAACAGGCTCTTAAACATTAAGGGCTGCAATCATTTCAAAGCATCAGGGAGTTATGTACTTAGTTCACCTGCATATTGATGCAGAACATAGACATTAAGTATAAGGCAGCTAAAGGCAATTATTCTGATCATTAAAAAATCTAATCAGAATAACTTTGAATTTTGTAGAGACACAATCACAGAACTAGTCACCTTCCCATTTTCAAGGAGACTTGTATATTTTGAAGCTCTAACTACTAACCTTCAGGTACTTTGTGCAATGCTTAAAGCACACAGGTTTTGTTTAGAAAAAAACCCCTGGTGTGATTACACATACCAATAGAAAATCTTGCCAAGTGTAAAATAGTATCGTAATGACATTTCTTTCTCCACAGGCCTATGGAAGCAAATCCTTATAAAAAGCGACCACTGTTTTTCAGCATGAATAGTATTAGAGAGGAGGACAAAATCTTGGCTTTAAACATATCCCTTTTCAGGTAGCCCTTTATGAGCATCTTTAATGATGAAACTGATTTACATAACTACATTCTTCCTTAGGTACTCTGATCCCCCCTTGGGTTGCTTTAGGGCAAATACCTGTGATGCTGCACAGTGGGGAACAAAGCTACCTGCGGAAGGTGATCTCAGAAACCGTCTGCTGAATGACAAACCAGAGGTTAAAAATCTGTTATACCCATCAGGGAACATAAGACAGGACAAAGCTGCTCACTCTCAGTGATGTTCTGATGACCTCCCCAGGGTTAAGTAACCTGTACCAGATGAGGATCTGACTAGTTATTGACTTAAAGACAGGGCTCATAGGGTGCAATTCACATCACCTGACTGTGGCAGGCTTGAGTGAGAGTGACATGCCCCAAACCTCATTTTCCCCTCTTTCACATATTAGATTGGAGGGCAGGGGAATGAAAGGGGCAGACAAAGCAGTGCACTTGCCCACTGAAACTCAGCTGAAAGCCTGGCTATCTCACGTGATAGTTATCTAATTGATTCAAATGTCACCTTCTTATACAGAGCCTGTAGCTTTCCCAGACAGACTGCTGCAGTCTCCTCTTTCATTTATATTTTTCAGAGGCTTTTCTTTTAGTATATGAAAGGAATAAAATATTATACAAATTATCTCACTAAATTATTCTCTTTAAATGTCTGCCTTCCTTTTCATGTTTGTCTCTGACCTACTGTCGATCCCATTTACATGAAAAAATTACTGGAGCACTTCTCCTACATCAGCATTCATTAGCAGCTCCAAGTGCCTGGCACACAACAGGGGTTTTGCCTACTGTGCAGTTTGAGGATGTTCTCGTCAGAAATAGGAGCGGATAATGAGGAAAGAACACAAATCTATACAGTTTCTGTCACCACTGCTCTGTTTACTTCAGCAAGCAGTAATGGGGAAATCTTCTCATATGCCAGCTTTTCTCCTGCAGTTTGTGTAGTCAAAGGCACTTTTAGGCCCATTTTCTTTCTTCCTTTTCTGCTATTGTTTATTGACCTTCCTCCATCCTGTACCACACATAGTGAGGTGCCCTGAGCAGCAAAGTTTAAACACATATAACTGTATATTTTTTTCAGGAGAGACAACTGTGTGTTAAGTTCGGCAGGACTCAGTTTGAAATGACTGTTCCAAGGGCCTGCATGAAAGAGTGTTACCCACTAAAAATGAAATACAATTGTACTCAGGATTCCTAGAAGTCTCTACAGAAGACAGGTCATCTGACTGGCAGAATTATTGACGATATTTCTCTACAAATAATACATATTTTTCTAGGTGCTGGCTGGTGGCTCTGCTGCTGGAACTTATGCAGATAGCAGTCTGCCCTAACTGAAACATTTGAAATTTTGCAAATCTCAAAATGAAAATTTTCTAAACAAATTAATTTTTGTCACTGCAGTTCCTGTGCTTGCCTCCGTCTTATATCAGAACCTTCACTTGAAGGCTCACTCTGCTATGATTTTATCCTTCTTGTGGCTCAAGGAGGCTATTGCCTAGCAAAAACCCCTAGGATAATATTTTTGTTAGCTGTCATCATGATCTGACTACATTTTACACATCACATAGTTATATATCTAAACAACCTTATCCAAAAATAGAAGAGGTATTTCTGATGAAAAAACTAGCCTGGGGAAAAAAATCACCTCATGTAGGGAAATAGAGTAGGCTGAAGAAAATACATACATGTACTTCTGCGAAGGCTTGGAAGCAGATACACACAAAGTCTATTCTCTCTCAAGCTGTCTCTGCCAGAGGGGAGAAAAGGAGAAAACAGGTGTCTAGGGAAGCAATTGTTTCATTAGTCGTTAAATTTGGTTTTTACTCTCCTCAGCATGTTGGGGAGAAACTAAGACTCTTTCAGGAAAAAAAGGTAAATAGTGTGTAGTTGGGTCTTGGTTTCCATCCTTCTCACAGATTTGCTTTGATACCTGAGCTTTCACTGTGAAGAGACAAATCCTGACACACAAAGCTTCATCAGGGCTACCCTGTGGCTTTTCACAGCAAGGTCAGAGCAGCAATTTAACTTGTTTAATAGTCGGCTCTTAATTGGAAAACTATATACTGTAACACTCTGAAGTAAGCAAGTTAATCACCACACTGGTGGTACACAGCACAAAGCAGGTCCTGCTGAGCAGGCAAGCTGCAAGCCTGAAACACAAAGCAAGCAAATAAGCAGAAGGCACACCCAGACATTGCAAGAGGATTTCTGAGCCACTGCAGCTTGGGACTGTCAGGTGTCTGTGGCTTGTTGAGGTCACCTGGAGCTGTGTTTGTGTGAGGATTACAGATCAGCAGACCTTTAAAAGAATTGCAGCTTGCCAGCAACAAAGCCTTGCTCCCCTTAGGAGTGTCATATCAAAATACCATTCAGTGTTTGACTCCCAGTTGCCTATCCTGTGCACAATCCATACTGGTAGATTATCACTTCCTGACATCTTCAAGCCCTCTATTTTACAAAATTTTGCATTCCTTATGGAGCTGGCTCTACCTTCCTTTTCTCTACTCCTCTCTTCTGGTTTAGTTCTTTTCCTAGAACAGAGCAAGAATGTCAGAGATGAAATGCTCAAGAAAATTTCCTAATCATACTATTCTCTAAACACCAACCAGCTTATTTTTTTCATATTCTTTTAAAATAATATTATCAACCTTTTGTAGATTCATTCCAACTCCCTGATTTCAAAGTGACTATCAGTTTGAAAAATAAACCTTACTTACTGTGCTTTCTACACTGGTAAGGAAAGCTGACAGGTGCATCAGCAACGAGCATCTAAGGGTTTCTCTGATTAAACACTCAAGTTCACATCAGAGATGATAAAAGGATTTAAAGACTTAAATTCTTAATTTTTTTTTTTTACTCCTAATGAACTAGCTTTAAATATTTAATAATTCTTATAAAGCTTTTAAGTACATAATTTTTTTTAAGTGGTACTTTAAGGAAAAACATCCCAAAGTAATCCACTTCTATACCATTTTCTGGTTGATTTTTGTTCTTTATCTGACATGACCACTTACTCATTCAAGGAAAAATTTGGATAAAGTTTATTTAGGTTCTAAAAGTAATTCTAGGTTAAAATAAAGTTAAAATTGGCATTTCCAGGTTTCCTTACAGGAAGGTCCTTAATAATAAAAATAATATATCTACATATTATTCATTGGTAATGAAGACAAATAAGAAATAATAAAAAAAAATCAGTTAAGCTATTTGGAAAAAATATTTTTTCTCTTGTATATTCTTGACTTCCCTAGTTACACTGCATTATAGAAAAGGCTTCACAAATAACATAGCTGTATAGGACTGTTCATCATGCATTATAAGCTTAGACATTTTCTTTGATCCATTCTCAATTCTAAGGCATAATGGGATGGACTGGAAGGTGATTCCTCCTTCCCCTGTATTAAGTTATTGCACCTGAAACCAATGAAGACAGGTTCTAACTTGAATCCTCTTAAAAACCAGTGAAATAATTCACCCATTTCTATGATTGTAGCACTAAATCCTTCCAGTGCAGTATCAGGTATCTCTATTAGGGTCAGAATACTTTTTAAGATAGGTAAAAATCCTAACACTGGTGCATGTTCTGAGACCTTGGTGCCAGTACCAAACATGAATAATAATTCCCTTACTGAACAGTATTTCTACATAGGCCAAGTTATCAACTTGCATCATCTTAATGCTACTGAAAACAGAAGCAGGTGAGACTATATATGAGACAAATTCCTTCTCTTGCAAGACAGTCTCATTTAAAAATAAAAGTATATAATAAAATAAACTTGCATACTGAAACTGATGCCCAAATTATTCTCAGACTGAATTGCAGGATTTTCTGCTGAAAAATGCCTCATTGAAACCAATGGTTCCTTTCTCCCAGTTTGAAAGGAAGCTGATCAGTGAAACCCATGATTTGATAATATTGTATATTAATATTAATAAAAAGTAATAAATGTTGCCAAAATTGTCAACAATCACTCCGCAGAATATGTAGGTACACGTGCAGTTAGGAGAAGTGTGCTTTCTTTCTATCATTCATTTTATAAATCAAGCAAGACAGGAAACAGCCAAAGCTCATGCATAGAACGTGCCTGGCACTTCTGGAGCTTGCACCTGGTGTGAAAACTCTGGGCTTTGTCCATAGGACAGCAAGACCCAGGTGTCAGCTAATGGACAAAGCAGAAGGTTTGGCCTACAGCAAATCTTCTGTGAGGACAGGGGTCTAACGCAGTTTCTCTCCTGCTGGCGCTGCCCAACGTGGTGCACACGCTCGGCACCACGTGGCACAGTGATCAGTGATTCCCTCCCTGTGCTGCAGCTGGTTCACTCCTGGGCTGGACAGGAGAGAGCATTTCACATGGTGCAAGGTGGCCCATGCCAAATGTGTTATACCCCTAGAAAAGCACAGCAGATGGGCCAGAGCATCTGCTTTGCAGCACACATACAACATGGCTTAATTTCAGTGCACTTGTGCTCTTTAGGCTTCCTCCTTGGGTTTAGAGGAAGCTTTGAGTTGTGCTGGTTATTGTGCTTCTTAAGAACCAAGCCCCAGAATCTGCACAAACATTTCCCATTACCTTCAGCCCTGTCTTAAGTCCACCTCAGACAGAAAGAAGAATTAGGGGAAAAAAATACAATGGAAAGAGCACCCAGGCTTTGAAAGAAGCAGCACCAACTCATGAGGCACATAATTACATTCCTCACATAATTAGTTTTCTTTCACAGTTTTTCTCCTTTTCAATAAAATAAAGGGTATGCATTCAGCCAGAGTAATTAGATTTCATTTAATAAAACATTAGGGTTTGATTTTGAAGGGGAAAGAATAGAAACGTGGGAAAAAAGAAACACCAGCTGTTTTCGCAAATGTAAAATCAAACACACAATAGTTGCTCAACACTTTTTGAAGCCCCACCCCAACAAGAGCTCCAGACCCTTAGGAGTCATGCCCACGATCTCCCACAGACATGCAGGAGTTGTCACTGACTGCACTCAAGTTTTCATCTGTTGACAGACCTAGAACGAAGCTGTGCTCACCAAAAACAAGCTACAAATGCAAAGAAACTGTATGTCACAGGTCATCAGCTAATCTAATTATTTGGCTGAGACAATGCAATATTCCATCAGCAAAACAGCTTTTAATTAGGCTGGCATGAACATTATAACCAGAAGTAAAATGGAATTCAAACAAATGCCATATATGTACATAATCTTTCCATAAAAATCAGCAGTTTCAATAGTAATTTGTCAAAATGCTATCACCTACATCAAAAATAAAGGAAGAAAAAGTAAAGTTATACTCCAGAAATGCACTTTTTCCAGGGCCCAAGCCTGGGAAAATCTGCAAGGATTGTGGATCAGTGATTAAGTCATCCCAGGAGCTCTTGGAGTCAAGCAATAGGGAAGGGGTCAAAGAGATTCAAGAAAGAAGGCAGGAGGAATCAAGTCCTGGAATATTTTCATGTTCACATCTAAAAAACCTATGAGAAAAAGGGTGGCAAAAATCAGCCAGATTAATTGGGCAAGTGGCCAGCTTTGGCCCACAGGCTGTAGGTTATGCATTCTCACTCTAAACCACAGGGAAATAAAATGTGTATCCCCCCTTGCCTTTCCAGTTTTCAGACTCAGACTGGATTTTAACCCTAACTTCAACATCTTGTGAGCCACAAAGCAGGCTCTTAGGAAACCATCTTTCCTCAGCATCCTTGGTACCCCATGCCCAATTCTCTACTGTAGTGATTAGGCTGAAGAGCTTGCTCTGGTTGCTATCTTCTAAGTGTCTCTGATTCTTTGATTCCCTATCCTGCTGCCCCTCCTCTCTCTCATTTATCAAGGTCAGATCTGACTCAGTAAGCAGGGTAAAAATAAGTGACAACTTGAGAACAAAACAAAAAAAACAGGATTGTGTTCACAACCACAAAGTACCTTGCCCTGAGATAAAATCAGGCCCTGAGTTTACAGACAATAATAGGTCACAGCAGATGGAGGAGCTGCAAAAGGCCACTTGCTGGACAGTGGATGGAAGAGCTGCAAAAGGAGAGAGGGGACCTGTGAATGCAGCAGAGCACCTTGTTCTTGATTTTCTTAGCAGGTAACACCTTGTCCTCAGAGGAGCTACCCTCGACTTACACTTGTGCAAGAAAGAATTGGATCCCTTAGGCACTGCCAAGTTCCAACAAGCAAAGACAGATGAGGTGCTCAGAAGCAACAGCATTTTCTATGTACAGTATCCAAGCAACTCAACGAAGAACATCAACCGTACTGCTTTTAATACATAAAAATTGCAAAGGTAGGGAAAAATAGGAGAAAAAAAGGCTAGCAGAGGCACTGCATTCCCACTTGAAGCCTGAACCTACCTCAGTGGAAATTATGCAGCCAATATGAAAAGATAACATAAGATCAAAGTGTAAGGAACCTAAAGGAATACCTGAATTCACCTGATAAGCAGGTGATCAGCTCCAAAAGTAAACATCCACAAATATACAGAGATAAGCAACCCAAATTCATTGCTTGTTTATAGAACAAAATCGTTTTATTCCCCGTGTGCCAGCATTACCAAGAAGGTGTTTTCTGGAAGCCAAACATGTTGAGGAGAAGAATCCACCAACTGAGAACTTGGGGAACTAGTCTGAATTCTCTGAGACTGACTCCTTCCTTCCCACTATTGTGGTTACCATTGCAGGCACAGGACCAGCACTCCTGGGCTGAAGCTCCATTTTCAGACTCATTTCATCTTCTTGTCTTCACTAATTTCTATATGGATTATGGATATTTCATACTTATACAAAACATGAATATTTATAAGTGCAAAAACAAGGGTTGTTTAACATGCAAGATACAAAAAACCCTTCTCATGTCATGACTTCATAAAGATGCCCTTAAGTTCCTCATGTTAAATTAGAATTGTGCAACTATGCACATGTCTAGGTTACCCACACCTTAAAATACACAGTACTTTACTATTGCAGTAGTGTTTGTCATTTCACTTAAATCATCCTTGGCTTTTAGTGTCAATTATCATTATGCACAGCTGCAAATGACTCAGTTGTCATAGGAGACAGATATAGTAATGATTTCATTTACAAATGATTTATTTCTATAGAGTACATAAAAATGATCTTGAGCATTTAGGTTTAGTAGTCAAGCAGTACAGCTACGGAAATAAAGGAAAATACCATCATTTCTGTGAGTAATGACAAAGAGAATTTTGTTTTATAAGAACTACTGATAAACTGTGCCTAGGCTTTCTCATATTTTTAAAGGAGTCATATAATCCCATCACTGAAGGGGGTAGACGAAAAGACTACTATGTCAGCTTGGACTTGCTATCCATTATGTCTGATGTTCCATGCAAAGCAATCAATCCTTCATGATTAAAAAAGAAATTTCCTATCTTCTAAGAAAGCCAAACAAATCTTCAAGTCCTGCTGTAGGTCTTGATGCACCAAGTCATCTGGAAAAAAAGCTCTGTTCTACCTTTGAGATAATAGAACTAGATTAGGCTTTGGACCATTTAAATGGTCTAAAAGCTTCACTCTGACCACCAAGTTAGTTTTTAGTAGCTTATAATTCACCCATTTCCCTCTTCTACCCTTCAGTTTCCAAAACATCAGCTCTTTGGAGCTTATTAGCAGTTGCTGAATCTAAATGTGACTTGAAGACAATGCAAAATGCTCCCACTTTCTGTCTGGAAAGAACTTTCACATGGAGGCCACTTTCGCTAATACAAAAATTTGCTTCCTGGTTTCAGATCTTTCAGGATTGCTGTTAATCAACAAAATCTAATGTCCCAACTGTTACTGTGCACCTCCTTCAAATCCTCAAAGCCACATTATTTTTCTTATGAGCTGAGCAGTTTACTGAAGAAAATTAGTAAGTAATTACTCATGGTCTACTCTGCCAAAAGCTCATGGTGAAGGCCTGGAAAACTTCCCAGCCATGAAAACAAAAGCATTTCCCTTATAATAGGGTAGAACATTTGTCACCAAGGCTCCTTATTTCCTCTAACCGGGTTTCAAGTCAAAAGGTGTCAGTTTGACACCATATGCAAAGCTGCTAGCTACCTAGATTGGAAGTTAGCACTTCTATTCCCTACAGACATAAGAAGTACACATAAAGGTTAGAACAGATGGTGGGGAAGTCAGGAAACATATGTTTTTATCTGGACACTTCCACACTAAGAAATGAAAGAAACCACCTTTCCTGTGTCCTCTATTGGTTGATGCCACTCTTTCGTGTGGGTTCAAGTTTGGCAGAGAATGAGAGTTCATTCTTTTTACATCCCTTGTTTTCACCAAATGCACTGGTTCCACTTCTTGGAGCAAACTGAGCAGGCCCTATCCTTTCTCTGCTGATTTCCATTATCCTTGGGAGGATGTAACAAGCAACCAGGGAGGGATCTCTGCAGTTATATGCAGTGCTGCATGAAACTCTCTGGCTGCTTTGCAAAATTGTAAACAGGAAAAACGAGAGCAGACGAATCAGAGATTTTGCCAGTTATTGTTTTGAGTTTTAACTGCTCAAACACCAGTTTACAGAAGGGCCCAGAAGACACAAAAGCCTTCTACTAGCACAGTAGTAGTGCAGATAGTGAAGGGAGATTTCAATTTTTGTCAAACATATGTTTTGCCTTAAATGAGATGAAAAATTTTAAACCCCCATGTACTTAAATTACGAATGATGATTCTAGCCTGATCAGTTTTGGTCTGCTGTTCTTATAAAATTACAACATTTTGTTGAACTCAATCACTGTATGACTCAAAAAGATATCACAGAACTTCATAGCAATTGCAGCAGAATTGTTCCATTTTTCTGTGCATGGGCATCTCTGCACAGATTCTGGTTATTTTACAATATACCAAAGCCTGGGATATGTCACCCTTTCTCTCACTTACGAAAGGAAAAAAAAATATGGTAATGTCATAAAGATTATCATCATAATACATTGCTGCTAATTCCACTCTGTGCCTGTTTCAGCCTCTGGAGGCAGAAAGACAAAGGTAGAAGTGTTATATTTTAGATACACAAGGATCAAACTGCAAAATGGCTCTAAAAGAAAAAATGGGGAAGGAAAAATCCCTGAAGGACTACAGCATTTCCATTGACCATAATACACACTAAGAGAAAACCATTTCTTGTCTCTTCATAACGGTTCATAGAAGTCTGATTCCATTTCCACAGCCCTCTTCCCAACACACAGTAAATGTCTTGATATTTTAAATAACTAATTTGCTTTCAAGCGCTACTCAACTTGCAAATACCCTTAGACAACAGTCAGAGCCTTTCCTTTGTCACTATTTAGTTGTTTTATAAACAATCTTTCCTTGCAATGTCATCCTGGCACATCATTAATCACTGTCCCCCAAACCCTTCTTCACCAGGATGGATCATGATTTCTTGACAAGTACACACTGCTGCACTTTAGAAAAACTGTAATGACAATGCCTCTGTCTACCAATTAAAACCCAACCTTCTTAATGGCCATTATGGGATTTCAAAAGCAAAACTTTCTGGAAACAGATAAGAAATCTTAATTTCCCAGGCAGACAATTGATTGGGATGCAGGCAGTTTGCTGCTGCCCTACCGGTCTGCAAAGAGTTATAGACAACTAACTGGAGATTAGCAATCAAATCCATGACACTTTCCAACCTGTACGTTTGGTGGTGAATTTCATAATTCCAGGAATGTTTGAATTTATGAAACTATGCAAAACTTATCTCCAAGGGCAGCTTTGCATTCTAGCTGGTTCTGCAAAATTTGAAGCCTTCCAGTGGACCAGTTTCAGCTGGACAGGAGCCTCCATTCACCAGGAACACATTATCTGAAAGATGCTCTAAAGCCTAAATTCAGCAGGGGACAGTGAAATTCGAGAAAAAGTACATATCAAATCCTTACAGCATGAATATTTGCCATGCTGGGGATTGCTGTGATTATACTGAAACTGGGAAAGGATTTCTTGTCTCTTCTTGCCATGGCTTCTAGAAAACTGCATGCCTCCATCAGTAATTGTGTTGCATGTGCATCTACTACAACCATGGGACAAAGATTAAAATAGTTTGAGAGTCCCAAGATCCTTTAATATATCTCTGTCCTGGAATTTAAATATCCCTAAAAATCACTTGATTCAATGATCATTGGGTTTTTTGGGGTTTTTGTTGTCTGTAGGGAAAGAAGTGCAGATTAAAAAATTACTTATGAGTATGGGTTACTCAACACAAGCTGGAAGAAAAAATCTATTGATTACATTTTGCTGTTACTACAGCATGAGTAGGTGTGACATTTTGTTCACAGTTGTATGGAAACAGATTTTATTATCATAGGGACTTCTGAGTACAAGCTGATTAAGAATCTTAAAAAATACATGAAGAAAAGGGAGTACACATGCCTCAACCAGAAATAAGTTTCTGGGTGAAGGGTGTTCTGCCTGCACTCAAGAATGTTTTGACTAGCTAATCCCTCAATGATTTCTTCACAATATTTTGTGAGGATTTATTCCCCAGAAAAAGTAATGGTTTTCAATTTTTCATCGCTGCCTTTTGACAAACTAAAGATAAATTAAAAGTATTCCCTCTGATGCATTAAGGTAGAGTATGATTCTTTATGCTCCAGTTACTGGGAAGACTAGAGCAGTGGAAATAGATGAACTAAAAAATTCTATGAAATATACAGTTCCCTTAGCTCTATAACCTGGGCAGCTTTTCCAAAATCACTAGCTTCAAAAGCTTCTAAAAATCCTAAGAAGAATAGAAGATGATACTCAGAGAAGATAGTGTTTTAATAGGCTGCAGTGGAGCTATTTTGCCTGTCTTTTTGCAAGCTTAACTGTTTGTTTGACAGGTAAATTGTTAATCCCTACTTTTTTAAAAAAAAATTAATCTTATTGCAAAAACCCAAAATAGACACCAAAGCCAAAAGTCAAAAAATATATAGAAGATATGAATTTTAAAAAAAATAGTTGGTATTCACTATGGAAGAAATGCAATCCTTGCTGAACGCTGGTCATGTAAACAGGTAAGTTACAGCAAAGAGTGATTAGTGGGGCACTTCCTCTTCCCCCATTTATTTCTGCCTAAATGGCCCATTCCAACATTTCCTGCTTTATCTTGAATCCACAGCTTAGAGAATATCTACTGGGAATAATACAGACGTGTAAATACCTCTGTTATTTTTTCAGCCTCTGAGACACTTCTAAAAAATATCGAGAAGTTGTATTTAGAGAATAACATAAGGGCTGAAAATCATTCAGAAGCAAAGGGAGTAGAGGAGAAAAGGGAAGGCAGAGTTTACATGGGACACAAACATAAATGTCAAGCAGACAGAAAAACATTATGTTTGGACTCCCTGGGACAAAAAAATACTATTCTGCTTGAAAACCTGCCTCAGTATATAAGTCGGTCAAGAATTTAGGGTATTAATTGATAATAAAACTGGACAAGAGCTGAGGGCAGACACAGACTATAAGCTAAACAAGAGCATGCAGGAATATTCACACAAGTGAAGGCAGACATGATTCTGGGCTGTGCAGGCAAAACCCACTACCACCAGGCAAGCACACAAACCCTGCTCCCCATGACCCAGATCTGACAAGACTGACAATATCATATCATCGTAGCCACTGCTTCCCCAACACAACAGTCAGGCAGAGAAAGGTTTCCTAAAATTAACAACAGAAACAAGTGAAGGGTTAATTTCCCTTTCAGTGGACAGGAACTAAAACTTGCCAAATAAAATTAATGTATTAAGCAGCTAAAAATGATCCCTACAGGCATATTGCAGCTCAGCTCTGCTAAACTTAAAGGCTCAGTCTCTCAAAGAACTCATCAGGCTTATGCTGTGCTAGGGCAATGCTTGACAGCCAACTGAAAGGCATGCATATTTCCCTGTGTAGAATATCATACCTCAATTCCAGTGAAGAAAGATTAAGTGTACTAAATACATACAGCTTGACCTAGTGAAGGCTAAAAAGCAAAAGGACTGCCTAAATGAATAATTTAAAATAAACACCACGATGGAGAAAAAAATTAATTGAACATAATATCACTAACAGAATGAGAACAAACACATATTTGAAGTAGCAGGTAAAATTTAGAAATCAATTAAAATATGATTTCTGGGGAAGCAGCTGAAACACAGTGACGTAGGTCTTACTGAACTTGGCTGAGAAGAACTCTCAGTATCACATACTAGCAAAGTAATTCTCTTACTGGGCATTCGGGAGAACTTTCCTACCTTTGACACCCCTAAGCCAGTTAGTCTACATTCATGAAAAGGAATTACAAAAGCCCCCAACCTCAAAAGCCAGAACACATGCATGAAGTACAAAGAAAAGCAATCACTTTAAAATTGGACTTCAATTCTTGGAACGTAAGTTTAGGTGGCTTAAAAAAAAAATAAATTAATGTTTCTTTTAGCAATGTAATTTCATAGAATAATTAAGGTTGGAAAAGACCTCCAAGATTACTGAATCCAATCTTTGACCAAACATGACCTTGTCAACTAAACCATAGCAGTAAGTGCCACGTTTTTTTGAACCCTGACAGGGATGGTGACTCCACCACCTCCCTGGGCGGCCCATTCCAAAGCTTAACAACCCTTTCCATGAAGAAGTTCTTCCTGATGTCCAAGATGAACATCCCCTGGTGTAGCTTGAGGCCATTTCCTCTTGTCCTGTAGACATAAGTATGTAGCATAAATAAGGTACACCTAAGACTACACATATATTTGTTGAAGATTTGCAGCATGCCTAAAGTTAACAAAAACAGATATGAATGAAGATGGGAAAAAAAAATCTAATAGTTTCTTATGCATCCAGTCATGCAAAGAGCATTTGCCAATGCTATTTCTCAATACAATACCAGGACATAACAGCAAAGACCTGCAACTACTATACATCCTATATAAGAAAGAGGAATAAAGTGTCTCAATTTCTTTTAAGATATATAAGATATACACAACAATTATGTATATGGAGAAAAAATATTATATATTATGAAAATCTTAAGGAACTCAAATCAACAATATGTTTACCAATACAAGTAACTAGTGACCTGCAATATACAAAGCAAGTTGTTGGCATCACAATGACGATTTTTCAGAAATCAAAAGACATTTAGTATCACTGGTTTCTCACAAGGAGATTGCACAGGTTTTTGCAATTCAATAGCACATTTGCCCTTTTGCAGAGCAGAAAACAGAGCTATAGACATAAAATGACTTCCTGAAAGTATTTGACCAGGCCCGTAGTAAAACAAAAATGCACTATGCACAAGCAGTGCTCCTACTGCGAACCACAACAATAAGGCCTAAGACAGGAAAGGAATGAAAATTATCATTGTCAATTGTAAAAGCACAGAGAGGGAAAGTATGATTAAGCTGCTGCAGACTAGAGTGGGTCAGAACACACTGCTCTTTTCGAATCATGCTGTTCAGAATGCTGTTGTGAAAGAGAAAAATTTTCACATATGTTAATTTTTTGGAGACTAGTTCTAGATGTTTAGGACCCTGTTCAGTCTGACTCATTATGAATCACACAGAGCTCAATCCTCTATGCACCCAAAAGTCAAAAGAGGTCTTTGCTAAACAGACATTTTGAAACCACACCATTGAAAACAATGTTTAATGGTTTCTGGTTTTGTTTCATAGAAAAAGAAATAGATATTGGAAAAAATCTAAAGTACTGTGAAGAAAACACTATTGTTAATCTCAGTCCCCTATAAGAATAAAATCTTAAGACCTGTTTCATGCATTTCTGGGTTCTTGATTTCCCTCATGTGGCTTGAAAATCCCACTGTTTATAGCTATAAACCTGTCACCTTTCATAAGCACTCAAATTCACTCTAAAAATAATTCTAAAAAATATTCTCACAAGACAGGCAGCAATATGTCCCACAAGTCATAAAAACTGATCAGCCAATTTTTAAGCAGCATGGACAGACATCAGCCAAATGCCTCATTAAAGTGTTCTACTGCAGTTCCACACCTTTCTGAGAGAAATTACTTGTCCCCAAGACACTTTCACAAAAGTGTCTTTTTCTGAGAACCTGCCTTACAGGAAGAGCACTGGATGGGATGCAGAAGAAGACATTTTGCAGACTGCAATACCCACAATTGTTTTCTCTTTTAACAATGATAAAGTTACAGTTTAAGAGAATGAATTCCAAGTCTAATAAAATAATATATTCTATCTGTATGGAGCATGAAGGCATTATCTTTCATCATGTTTCCTCTTAGAGACCTTTCTATATAAATAAATAACATATGAAGACATTCCACCTAAGTGCTTTGTGTTTATATGCTTGTAAAAGAAAGTGACTGACTACATAAATATCCAAACTGTTCAGGTAACTTATTGTGTGTCAAATGCTTTGAAAAGCCTATTGCTGAGGGCATTAGAGGAATAGTATGTTTACACTCTTCATAACTCCATTCAAAGAGACTCACACTTTATCAACAGAAAGGAAGTGGACTTGCCCAGTTTAACCCCAAAGAAAAGAGTCCTGACCATTGCCCAAACCCCTTTGGATGAGTAGTAAATCCTGTTGTCCATAATAAGTGTGGGGGGTTTTTTTGTGGTCCATAAAAAGAGTGGGGTTTTGTTTGGTTTGGTTTTTTTTATTAGCACACGTAAAACTCTATTCTTGGGATACCTGTAATGCTATATTTTTTATTTATACCTAGTCATTTCTATACTTAGTCATTTTTTTCCTTAACCTAGTGCTCCACATTTGCAGTTTCCCTGAGGAAGCACGACATGGTAACAAGCTTGTTCCCTTTCATTCATGGTTACCAAACCTTTCAATTGCATTTATTGCAGCTTCTGCATTTTTAAACACATTGAAATACTGACTCTGCAGTCCAGCCCACAGCTGCTTACAGGAAAACAGTGTTACATCTGAAGCAGAAAACAAGGCTAATCTTCTCCACTTTAACCTCTATGGAAAAGCCAGAGGCAAATAGGGTTCTCAAAAAAGGAGATCAGAATCATCCATTATGCCACCAAAAAACAGTATAAAAATACATAAAAGAACAGTTACTGTAATACTGTGCAGAGGGAACCATGAAAACAATTGTGCAGCCCTAACCCATATTCTTTTGTCAATTATTATCCTCAAATGGTCGCAAGAAATGAAGCAGAAAAAAACCCTTAGCAGAATAACACTCATTAAGCAACTCAATTTTCAGCAGTGAGTGAGGGGCTGTCACAAGCGAATTGTTCTTTGTATTCACTCTTGGGACATTCACCACCTGTTCATTCCCTCCTTCTTTGAGCCAGGGGAAGGCTTCGAGTCACTATAGAAGCAGCAGCCAACTGGTATTACAGCCTGCAGCCACACAACCTCAGGCTGTGATCCCATAAACCGCATGGGGTGAGGCTGGGTGGCCGTGCGGGCAGGTCAGGCAAGGGAATCCCCCACCAGCAGCACATGATACTCACTGTGCAGCCAACTCTGATGATGCAGAACAGGCACAGGACAGCCAGGCCTTGGGGCTGGGTACCCGAGAGCACCCCCAGCTGCTCCCACAAATCCAGACAGTGCCAACCAGTGTCCAGCTGGGACGACATCTCCTCTGCATAGCCATGACCAAGGGTGCATGTGAAGCCATGAGTGACAGGCAAACGCAAACCCTTCACAAACTGATTTCAGCAATCCCATGGAGCTTTTCAGAAGGAAAGAGACACACTGACTCAGCTGCCTGTGAACCCAGGTAACTGCACACACTGAAATAAGGCTCTTGCTTCCAGGTGTCTCTGCTGATTGCTTTCCTTGTTTCCCAGGGCCTGCTCTGCAATGCCAATCACCTGTGCTTCTAAGTCTTCTGTTTCCACCCTGTTCCTCACATTCCACAGGGGCAGGCACACTGGACTGGAAGGAATGGTGTACATATCCAAAAGCTCCCACTTTTAGGCCACTTGGTTTAGTATGAATCATAACCTCTCCACAAACCTTGTCTCCCTCATTCCTACACGCTCTTTCTGCTTCTTAGTGATGGCGTCTGTTGGATGTGGAGCTGCTTGCGAACGGACAATCCTTTACAGAACCACAAAGAACAGCAGCCACCCCAACACTCGTGCCCCCGCAGGCTGCACCCAGACGAAACCTCTCTGCAGCCCAGGGCTCCAGGCAGGAATGAGACCACCCAGCCTGAGCCAGGGCTCAGCACTCATGTAACTGTGCCCCTGCAAAAGGCAGCGACTCCTTTCCGGGCTGCTGCTCGGGCAGGACCCGCCCGGGAAGATCGCACACACCTGTCCCATCACCCGCGGGTGGGGCCCTCCTGCAGCCGCCCCGGGGCATTCAGCCCGGGGGTCTGGAGGGATGGCGGTTCTGGGATTGCGTTCGGCTGAGGTGTTCAGGTAGGTCAGCGCGTCGGGTCGGGGTGCCGGCAGTGCCTGGAATTGCCGGAACGGCTTGTCCAGCTTGAATCCTCGGGAGGCAGAGGGGGAGAGGGGCGGACTGCGGGGCAGGAGTTGGGCTGTTTGGCACTGCCGGGGGGTGCTCACTCTATAATATTTGATGCATCTTGCGTTTAGAAAAGTGATATGTTTAGGGGAGGGGGGAGCAGGAGAGGTTTGTGGTTAAAAATCCCAGCCCCCAGAGAGGTGCTATTCCACTGACTCTGGGAGTGTGAAAACAGTTGCTGCCTTACAAGGAAGTGCCTTTGCTGGCCCAAACTCTAACTCACTTCTCTGGACTGTAGTTTTTGGTAGCTCTTAGGATAAAAAGACTCAGTTTAGGCACTATCAATTTCCTTTTATTGGAAGAGACTCCACCCTATTTCATAGGTGAGAAATGCATGAGTGCAAATGAGAAAGCATTCTGTGCAAGTGCAGCCTTTATAGTGTCAACAATATCATTTTTTTTATGTACTTTGTTCTGCCTGCTATTTTTTTCCCCAAAGCATATTGTTATTCCCTCTACTGTTCAGTGTGTCCTGTGAGTAATAAGCAGCAGACCTGGAGTGGGCAGGAGGTGGAGGCTGAGATGGGGTAGTGAAAACCAGGACAGGTGGGCCACCAGGAGCTGGAGCTTTGCTCTGAGGAATGGCTGTGCCTTACAGCTTTTGTGAATGAGCATCTCTGATGGCTTTAACTGTGTTTTTTGCAAGTTGTTAGTTATCCTTGTAAGACCACAGAGCACCTCACTGTCTTGAGAAGCAGTGGGAGCTCTGTGATATTATTGCCCTTTTAATTAGGTTTCCATGTATCTATCTCTGTTTTTGCCTAGAAGGACATGGCACCTAATATGTTTTAAAAAATAAAAAATCTCCAAAACTTGTAAGGGGGAGGAGGTTATGTCTAGGGTTTGTTCCCCTCCCCACACCTTTTCTCTGATTCTGATGGGCAGACTGTTGACTACAAAGAGAATTTCTTTAATCTTGTGGATGAAGCCAGATAATCAAGCTTTTAGGTGAGTTTGGACTAGAATTAAGGGTACTGTCTTTGAGATGACAGAAGACCACAACACCTTCATCTGCACCCCTGATGGTGACTTGCCTGGGAAGGATCCAAGATAGCTATTCCTATGCTCTAATTCAGCTAAGCACTTAAACAAGCTGCTTCTAATCCTCTATTTATCATACTGACCTGAGGCCTTCATGGAGACACTTAGCAAAAAGGTTGCTTCTTTTTCAGTAGTTGTAAACATCATGCTGTGTGTCCCTTGCCTCAGGTTTGTGAATTACTCATTGTAAACACCACTTTTTCTGTCTGTTTTCTTCTCCCTTTGGTGCCTTACCCTTCTATTTTTCAGTATTTCTCAAAGACTGTGCTGCTATGTCCTATTACATTTTATATATATATATATATTAAAAAAAAAAAAAAAAGGCAGTAGTGGTTGCTGGCTGAAATATCTGGTAAACCTTGACAAAAAGGGACCAAAAATCCAGGCTGGAGTAAGACACCAAATCAGTTTGCTGTAGGTCATGCAGGTTTAATGAGGAAATTGTCCCTCCAATACAAAAAGTTAGAGCAGACATGTACCATCTGGAGGGTGCCATGCTGGTGAGAGTGCATTTGTGCATTACATTTAAATGGGAGCAGGAGGCAAATGCTTAAATGAGCTATTTGGGAAGCAGTAGGGGGCCCAGCCATCCCACCTCTCTGGATGCAGAGCTCCCTCTGGAAACTGATGAGGGAGCATCTTGGAAAATGGATTTTAACTGTGTGGATTTGTCTTTCTTGTCTTTTTTCAGACTTCACTCTTTGGAAATTTCTGTTGCTGCTTTTCATGCTATGGCATAGACTTAGTGTCTGATGCTTCGTGTTAAGGCAAAATTCTCCTTCTTGGGAGGCTGCCATCAAAAATGGGTGTGAAGAGAAGGGGAAAGGCTGTGGAGGGTGAGAATGACAGGTCTCCTAATTAATAAATGACAAACCATACTGTATTAACCTTAAAGTATACTTTATGTGGATGACATGTTAATGCAATGTACTGTAATTGTTAATATATGGATTCATCAGACTGCACTCACTGACCCTTACAGGATATCTAGCCATGTCTTTCAGTAGAAAATTAAAAATAAATCATCAAGAAAAGCCCTTTTTTATAGTTCAAGTGTGGAATATGCTGTAGAGTTATACAGCTGCAGCACAGATGGTCTAGAATAGATACTAGGAAAAATTTCTTCCCGGAATGGGTTGTCAAGTGTTGGAATTGGCTGTCCAGGGAAGCAGTTGAGTTGACACCGCTGGAGGAGTTGAAAACACATGTAGATATTGCACTTGGGGACACAGAGTAGTCATGGACTTGGCGGGGCCAATGGTTGGACTTGATGTTCTTAAGAGTCTTTTCCAACTTAAATGATCCTATTACTCTGTGTATTTATTAAAAAAGCCTTGCATTGACTAACTGCTTTTCTTAAACAATGGAATTGTTTTGTGTTGTACTCTCTTGTAGCTCTCTGACTGTGTGGAATACTTGACCATTGTAGAGTACAGTCTTATGCTTTCTAATTAGTAGATAAACTGCAAAGTGAAACTCGGGAATCCTTTGGTCACTGGAGTTTCATCTTGGCTTTTTAAAGCATGGAGAGGTGAAATGAATCTCTGGCCTCTGCTGCATTCAGTCTTTCTCTCTGCTTGTGGGTTGCTATCCTTAGAATTTGATCTCATTTAAGAGATTGCCAGTCTCTTACTTTCCCTGCACCTATTATGAATGATCCTTCCTAAAGTCCAGTGACTGCAAGGTTGGAATTTGCTTGTGGACGCTTAGCAGCTCACAGTAAGAAGTGTTGTATTCCAGATCTGCATTTTAACTTTTTCCTTTTTAGACAGATGTTATGGACTGACATACATAGTTTCAGTACAGCCAAATACTCATTTCCCACTTCATTCACTCTGATCCTTTACTGTAACCTTTTCAATCTCATACACCCTTCCCAGGAGTTTTGTTGCCCAGTTAGCCCCTCTGCTCCCAGCTGCAGTTCCAGAATTCTGCTTTAGGACTTCTAAGGAAACATACAAGGTGTTGTATTCTTGAAGGCTGTGTGAACTGACATTAAGAGATTGGTGTTACAAGCTCTACAAGGACTGT
>JAWWLV010000011.1:16712209-16731512 GCA_035041135.1 Platyrinchus mystaceus | reverse complement strand
GAAGTCAGTACAGGTCCATGTATCTGTGTACATTACTTAAAATTACATCTTGTTCTAAAGCCTTGTTTAAGGAAATATCAAAGCATTTTTATTTGTTTGGTTGGTTTTGGTGGCTTTTTTGGTTGGTTGGTTGGTTTGTTTTTAAGGGGTTCACTGTTTCTTTCAGTTGGTAATTTTAGGGGAGAAGCTTTCCTGTCCTCATCAGAGACATGATAGGTATGAGCAGACAGGAATCATATTATGAGCAGATGTGTATTGCTTTGGAAATCACATATGCAGACATTCTACTTGCCGTGTGAAAGAAACATGCTCATCTCTAATGAACATGGCTCTAAGGCTGCAATTAAAACTGTAACTTGTGTTCATGTCTGTTAACTGCTTCAGCTGTGGTGTTGTTGTTCCTAATAGGCAATAATACTTAAAATGACATTAGGATATCCAAAGCATGCTACATTTGCAATTGTTTGCTTTAAAGTAAATTTTGCTTCATTGTAAATGTTCAGCATGATTATTTGGGAGTCACTGCTAATAACTGAATGCTTAAAGCTGTTATGAAGTAGAACCTAATCAGCTTTAAGGAACAGATTCATTGTGAGATAGTATTTTCTTATTCTGGCAAACTAAAGCAATTTCACTTAGCAATAATGATCAAAAAATATTTTTAAAAGATTTTTAAATGAACATGGAAAAAAGCTGCTGAGAAGAATTTCCTGTAAATTTCATCTGCAAATTTCAGAGCAACCTCTAGGTCAATCACTTTGCGGTAATTTGTGGAAATATAAATGCCTTAATTAAGCAAGTTTTAAACAGGAAAAGGAGATAGAAATTGTTGGCTTTAATGTACTTATACATCTATGCTCTTCAGCATTTGGAGAGAAGTGTTTTAATCTCAAGTTTAAATGAGATAGCTATTATATCCTCAAAATTTCTGTAGACATTTTCACAAATTTATCTGCTTTGTAAGTATTGCCACGTGGTGTTAGCATAAGTAGCTAACCTGATGGAGGCAGATACTCTTATCTGAGGCAATTTAACCAATCCCTCTGATGGTTATCAAATATAATGTTTTCAAGGGGCTGTGTGTTAGCCCAGATTGTACTCTGATGGACAAGGAATCTCCTCGTGGAGTACATTGTATACGTTTAGTCAGATAAAACAACAAAGTTGGCTGTAACCAAGATGTAAATCCTAGATGTTTCGTGTGAATGCTTTGTCTGTTAAATGAAGAAGAAACAGTGCTTCAAATTATACAATTAGTTACTATTTAAAAATTCTTTTTACTTTAAAAGATAAATACTCAAAAGTACTGTTCTGCCCTTTTTTTTTTAAGTCGTTAGGGTATTTGAAATGCCCTCCTTTTCAATACTCCTCACCCACAAACAGGTAAAGTTCCTGGGATAACTGTGGCAGATATTTGAATCTAAAGCATAAGCGTAGCTCTAGGTATAAAATTTCACAGAGCAGCAAGATAACAAAATAACCAGACCGCTGTTCTTGTGATGTTTGTGAGAATATGAATGAACTTGGGTATTGTGGGTGAACAACAACTTACACAGATACACACCCAATTTAGAAGCAGCCTTTGCTACAGGTACAGGGATATGTAATTGGCATAGGCAATTGGATAGAAATGTTCTTCGCCAACTGTGCTACAAACCTTCAATTGGTCACTGAAGTGCCATATTACAGGCAACAAAACAAATATTTGTACTTCTACTGTGTTGCCCCTGCAATGAAGAGCCAGATCATCCTGTTTTAAGGTCCTGTTTGACTCCATGTAAGCTAACAGTATCACTGGAAATATAATAGACTGAGTCTTCTTAAAATCTGTAATGATGCTGCAAGGATGTAAAACTCATTAGCCGCAATGAAGTGAAAAGGCATTCTTTCCTATTCTGTTCATATAGATCTAAATCCTGATTTGAATACATTTGAGATACCTACTGGTGTCTTCTTTTTGAAAGGACTCCATGAAGCTTTCAAATATCAACACCTGTGGCATCATCAATTTACTCGAGTGGTAAATGCAACTCAGAACAGTGATTTATTTTTCTGTATTTGGTGAGGAAGGGGAAGGGGAGGAAACAGCACTACTTCATGGCTTTGGTCAAAAGCAGCTAATGTTGTGCCCATGCCTTTTCTTGACTAAAGCCAGCCAAGGTCTGTAATTGGAAGAAGCCAGTGAATTGCTGTAGTTAGCATCATTTCCAGTCACTTTTGATTTTCTGTCTTGAAAATCCTCTCATATGTTGATAGGGGAAGGTTTTCAGTGTGAGGTTTGAGCTCTCTTCTCTGTGCTGTTCCTTTCACCCTCTTGCAGTTCATGGTCTTCAGGACTCCACTGCAGAACTATCAAGCTATTAGGCAATGTGGATGAGGCAAGTTTGTAAACCTTGTGTAATGCTTCTGGTTCTTGCCCAGTGGAAAACTCAAAGCTTTTTTTTTATGTTTGAAGCTTCTGCATGGATGCCAGTTTTTTGACTTAACTAGCCTGGTAATACACACAAATATAAATGATTGACTCCAATGAGCTCTTGTCTCAATTTAAACAGTGTATACCCAGAGTAACTCCCCTCTGAAGAGCAGAAGTGACAGAAAATAAATACAGTATTTCCTTTTTAGTGATTATCCTAGAATATGGTTTATACTCTTAGAACTGCCAGCTCTGGCCTTATTTAATGTGTCCCCACCATCTGCTCAGGGTTCTGTTGCTGAAGAACTGAGGCTTAAATGGTGCTTAATATCAATTGAACAGTGATAATAAAGGAAAAGTCATTAGTAAGGCTAATGTGAATTAGTAGTAAAGTTATTATGGCAATAGCTATTATTGCTGTTTACTGGGTTGTCTGGACCATTGGCTTCCGATATAAAGTAGGCTATTTGTATAAAAGACCTGTTTACAAGAATGGTAATTTCCCCCACAGTATTAGAAGGGAATCAGTGAGTAATGATGACACATCCTCCAGATTCACCCAAGCTCACCCAGGTGCTGTATATAAGAAGAAAAAGGCAGATTAATGATCAAATATAGAATGAGGAAAAATTGGGTAGGCAGCAATACTGCTGAAAATACTTGCTAGCAGACCACAAACCGAATGTAAAGCTTCAGTACCATGCTGCTGCTTGAAAAAGGCAAGAAAATTGCTCCTGGGTGAGTGGATAGACTCATCATATGCAAGATATTATTACAGTCCTGGAAGTTCTCTTTTAGGAGCTGTTCTCCAGAAAGTTATGGACAAAACCTCAAGCTCTCTGTTTGATCATTGGTCTCTTTTAGATAACACAAACTATGAGGGGAATTTGAGAAGATTAGTTAGAGTACATGAAAGTTTGTTCTAAACAGAAAGGTGAACTGATATTCTGTCTCTCACTGAGAACAGAGTAAGGGGTTGTTAGCTGAATTTTCAGGCTGGGGCAGGTTTCACAACGACATGGCCTGTTTCTCTTCACTGGAAGCCTTTAATAACAGGTTAAAAGCACCTGTGTGAGTTGGATTATGACTTGGAGCAGGACAGTGGATGACACAGTTTTTCTAGGTTTATTTTCAGTGAATCATGTACCATGTGGAATCTTTTAGAGTGATGATCTCAATGTCTAGATGAATTGTTTGTGCAGGTTTTCAAATCTTAGCTATATTTTTTATTAAGGAGACTTTATTAAGGAGATCAAGAACCACTCAGGGTTTTTTCCCAAAGTTTAGATCCTTGACACAAGCATAAAAACCAGTCCAGATTTAGCATTATTTCAACTTTGATTTCTGGCTTCATTGACTGAGCAGATGGGATCAGTCCCATCTCAGTGTGCTGCAAGGAGAATAATGATGATTGCAGCTCTCGGTTGAGGTACTTGAATATTTCTCACTGAGGGCTTAAATTAGTTTTGAATTGTTGGTAAAATTAGTGCATGTTATCCTTATGTGCAGCTGAAGGCATGTTGTTGATCTTACATATTTGTTATTATGGTAGCTTTTTTTTCAGCTCAGCAAATATGAGCAGAAATCCTGTCCTGTTGAAATATGGAAAGTAAGCAGACTGACTTCAGATGCCCCAGGATTTCAAAGTCCTTTCTCCCCCATCATAAATGCTGAAATCTTGAGAGCTAAATTTAGCCCAAGGCATTTTTATTTCTTTTTTATCTGGAAAGATCTATGAGCTCCTAAAATAGCAATTTCTTTTGGTACTGATGACACAGTAGTTGCACTAATATAGTTGCTGTGAAGTTAAAGATTTTTTTTATTTTTAGGACAAAAGTTACAAAAAGTAAAAATACATAAATTCTAGTAAATTTTTTAACAGATATAAAGGGATTTTGTTGCTTTCAGCATGACAACTGAAATATGGGACTTCTGTTCTCTTTCTAAACAGAACTCTTCCATACCATCCAGAAATAATTTTAATCCATTAATAATTTTTTTCAAGCTTTGCCAGCAGGTAAATCATGCCATAAATGGAAAAACTCAGTACCCAAAATGAAACGGAAGTCAGAAACACCTCAATAGCAATATATGATGTGTTGAGCATTCACAATGCTAACCTATTGTCAGAAGTCTAGAAAGCAGGTTGGCCAGCAAATGAAGTGCTGTGCCAGGCTGCTGCTAAGAGCCCTGACAAAAGTAGCGGACTGCTTGATTAAATTGGTACAGCACATGAATGGGTGGAGAAGAGAAAGGGCAGGTTTTTGTGCCTGCCTGCAGAGCCCAGATGCTCAACTGCCTTTGTTACGTGGGGCTGTCAGCACAGTTTTGTATGGGGAAGGCCACAGCAGGAAGAGTGATGCAGCCTCTGCTGCTCCATGGACTAGGTGGAGGTATTAGGAGCTAAGCCCTTTCAAAAGCATGGCTTGAGTTGAATGTATTTTTCCCTTGGAAATACTGAGCACTGCACAACCACCAGAACACCTTCTGGGTCAATAATTCAGTTTTTAAGGATCAGGGATCCAGCTGAGCAAAATATTGGAGTTTTTCCCTTGCCTCCCAATCCCTTCTAAACCATTAAAGGCTTAAATATTTGCAGAAACTCATGTTAAATCTGGACAAGAAAAAAATCAAGTATTCATTTAGTTTTTCATGGAGTGGGTTTTGTTTTTCTGTATTGCAGCTTATTTCAGTCCTTCCTAAACAATCAGTGCAAACTGTGACTGTCTCTTTGCTTTGAGTTTCTGCAGCATCAAGCACAGTATATATAATATCACACCAGTGGTTCTCATTTCTTCTCAGTACATACTAAAATTTGCACATGCTTTGATACGTTAGTAGTAACCTCATTGCAAAGTTCTATGTAGAAGAAGTTACTGAATGAATATTGCTATTTTCTTTGTCCTCTCACATGATGCCTTTTTGAAATAAAAAGTACAGTCTTAGTGCTTAGATTACTGTGAAGATCAGGTGCCTTGCAAGCCTTCTCGGTTATTACAATGCTGATGCTTGAAGAGTTCATAAAATCTTTGCCTACATTTTCACTTACAAGCCTAATGTTTTTTAAGCATTTTCTAAGGTGGTGGCTAGTAAAATAGTAAGAAAAGGCAATCTGCAGAGCTAAAAATAATCCAAACAACAATAGGAGTAATAAAAAGACAAAAGCCACTCCCCCTCAAAAAGTGCAAACAAACAAAAACACAACCCCACCCCTGAAAAACCCATCTTATATCTGTTTTTCTCAAAAATGCAAAAAACTGTGCAGAACTTCTGTTGTACTTGACCAAGGCTGAATTAGAAGTGTTAGCTTGGTGTTGAAACCATTTATATCTTATTACTTGTCCCTTGAGTTGTGCAGTTCTTCTGCCATCGGGGTTTCACAGAAGCAAACCTTCCAAAGCAAATAAATAAATAAAATCCCAACTGAAAAGCTAATATAAATGGTATGAAACAGAAGGGTAAATGGGAGGGGGGGAAAAAAGACTGATTTGACATAAACAAATTAGAGCTGTTGACAGTGTGGGTGATTTTGAGAAGTGCAGTTCCATTAAATTCACAAATATGAATCCTGACAAATAACAAGCCATAGTAATTTATATAAACAAGGAAAGGAAATAATGAGTGGATGTGGAAGTCTAACAAGAATCTGGTTGTTAGTACAGCACTAAACATTGTGGCAGTATGGATAGAGAAAACTGAGAGTCCTGCCACGATGAGGCAGTGCTAATGTGCACTGTCCCACTGGAAATGTTCACAGTACCATGCCAGGGTGAGAAGATTGGAGGAATTGCTCTAATTCTCTGCCTTTCACAGTTATTATAGCAAAACCAGAAAGCACATTTAATCACCATGATGAGATTGTGAAGTCAGACAAAAAATGAGGTCTCTTGGTGCTGTGCTGTAGACTAATTTGGGTGCAGATGTCTCCAAGGCTAATTCAAGCTATCAGATCCTCTGCAGCATACAAAATCTGCACATGTGGTTTGTTTGTTACATGGAACTCTTTTTAATTAATGTGGGGTTTTATCTGCTTTACACTGAAGTTTCTGTGCAGACATGTGGTGCTTGTTCAGTGGGAATGGTCAATATCACATACAACCTACTGCTTCCTGCCTGTAGGCACCTCATGAAGTTCATATCCCTCTGTTCTTATTTTAGAAAGAGCTTTTTTCACCTTTCATTTAGGCTTCTTAATGGAGAAATCTATTAAATATTCAAAGCACTGTATTTATTTAGATAAAAGCTGTTAATTATAAATGTCCAGCCATATGGCCATTAAGACTAACATTTAGTAGGATAAAGAGGGAATTAATATTTTAAATAATAAAGGACCATTTTAGAAAATAGGAACTTTCTTGATGTTATGTTTCATGTAGGTTTAACAGTGCAGCGATTGTTGGTAGCCTGCAGTGTTCACACTAAAGAATGTGGTTTTGTTTTCTTTTATATTTTTAATGCCTTGCTATTGAAGAGTGTCTATTAGAAAAGAAAAAAAGCCACAAATGAAATGCCTCAAGGAAAGCCAGATGGCTGAATATTGGCGTTTGAAATGAAAATAAAATATTCAGCCATACATATGTGCCTTAAATACACTTAGCTGTAGTTCTTTGTTTGTTAGCCAGAGTCTATTGCTTTTGCATCAGTAAATCTGAACTTGCTTTGCATATGTTTTAGTAGATCAAAGTTGAGCAAAAATGTGGTTAAGGAAGTTTTAGTACTTGTTGGTCCTAGCCCCAAATAAAAAAAAAAACAAGGTCAGATTTTGGCCAGATGTCCTAACCTGAAGTCTGGAATGTTGGTTGGTTCGTTTTATTTAAAGTTCTACACAGGGATATTGTTGGCAACATTTTGAACATGTCTCAGCTTTTGCTGATAGTGCTGCTTTTGCATGAAGTTTTGCTGATACTGAAACTCTTTCAACTTCATCTGTAGTGATGTCATTGTTGCCTCGAACCATGTTGTGAAAAATGACCAACAGTTCAGGAAAGCTTGTGAGTAGATAAATATACTCTACCAACAACTGAAAAATATGGTGGAGACGTGAAAACTCAGTTCTTCTATAGAAGCCCAGACAACTCCTGGAGCAATCTGCAAAATTCCCTGCAGGTATTCAGCATTTTTCATCTGATACATAAAAGGGTAACCATCATATTGTTACTGCATTGCCCACCTTCTAGTTTTAATAGTCAAGACACACATTTGAAGGCAGTGATTGAAGATTAGGGTAGCATCAATTACTGCCACTGATAATGCAACTTTGGAAAATGTATCCATCAGATAGATATCCAGGGATGTGAACGGTGCCTAAACAGAAGCTGCTGTTTTCTTTCTACCATCTTGGTTCAAAAGACCCTTAATGGAAATGTGCATGGTTTATGTTTCTCTCAGTTGTGTTAGAAAGCTGCAGAGGTTACAGTTCACTCCAGTCAGGCTTGTTTCCTTTTTTTCCTACCTCTGTCTCAGTTTGGAGATGAAGTTGAGCTGTTTTTTTTGTGCTCTTAGCCTGGAGTTGCTTGCAGTCACTTTGCTACTGCTAGAAACTAGTCACTCCTTCCTGTCTTGAGACTAATAATTGAGTTTAAAGTACTAAACTGCCAGCACTTGAAATTCAAAATGTAGGGAAACTACCTGGTGAATATTAAAACTGGTATGTACAGTCTCTTTCAGGCTTTTTTACAACCCTCATCTTTTGGCCTGTCTGCCAAGGAGTGCCATGAACTCCTGTGGTATGTGAGACAGTGTAAATACATTTTTGGCAAGTCACTGTATATCTAAGGAAGGCTGTGATTGGGTGGAACCCCATGCACTTTACTCCTGTTGATGTAGAGAGCAAATAAGGCATGAGCAGAAATGAGACATGGCGGGGGCTGGACTGGTGGTGTTCCATCAGGTCTTCACTGTCAGAGTTGCTGCCTACAGCACTATATTTTTAGAGCAGTTATATATTACAGCAATACCAGATGCTGCTCTGAAGAAAGATTTAGAGAATGAAAAATGGATTAAGGTTTATTGTAAAATTGCTAAATTTGTGTGAAGACATGCAAGATCTGATTCTTGTTCTTCAGTACAGGGATGATTCACCACTCTGAGAAAATACTACAAAAGAAATAGGCCCATCTAACAGCTTTAGATTTATGCTTCAAATAGATAAAGGGTTATTAAAAATTGTTCAGTTTTGAAATTACTTTTAAATAAGCACAGAGTTTTCATTTGCTTTTAGTTCTTAACCTGTACCAGTTGTCTCACACAGCAGCAGTGGCCTGCACTTACAGGGCAGAGTATGGTCATAACTTCACCTCAACACCAATGTCTGTATCTCATCCCATGCACTGCTTTTTTAAGTGTCCAACAGTAGTATATGAGTACATCGTAATGACCAGTGGTAGAAAAGAAGGGGCTCTCTTGAGCTGGCTGTTAGAATTTCTGTATGAATCCACCGTGGAACTGCCAGTTAATTCCCACTGCTCGGATTTAATCTAGATGCAGAGTTCTTTACTGTATTCCTTTTTTCATTTGTTGAGGCTATTGTTGGGGAACACTCTTGTATTCTTATTTATATTTGTAAAACCCTCCTAGTTTAGCAGATGGAAATGTATTCAGTGACTCTTGCTTATTTAATGTGAAAGTCAGTCTTTGTCTATTCCATGTATCCCTACAGTCGAGTCTGTTTTGAATCCTTTGTGTCACCCTCCCAGTTAATTTGTGTTAAATTGTACAGTGACAACATTTACTGTTTAACCAAAAATCCCTTAGCCCATGTCTGTCTTTATTGCCTTTTTTTCTTCCTCCTTGAAGCTATTTGCAATTAAACCTCAGTAAAATATGAAGCATCAGAAATGTTAGACTATCTTGGCAGTGAAGAGGCATGAAACGGATTAATAATGAGAAGCAGAAGATAAGAAGCAGTAATGCCACTTTCATTCTGGAGTGCCTATTCTGGCAAAGAGTTCACATCACCTTTTACTATTTTGTATCCTATTTATGAGTCACAGGAATGATTAGGGAAAAAAATCCCACACAGATAAGAGTGCTCAGAGTTGTTTAAATTATGGAAATGCGAAACTTCAAGGCCTCTTTTGCTAAAGATTAAGAATTAACTGAGATTGCTAGTGCACTTTAACTTAGAAAAGTGTGTGGATAAAGGAAGGAGAGGAAGAGACCCAATTTTTTTTTTCTTGGATGTGCCCATTTTGAGCAGCGTGTGAGTATAGCTGTCACGACATCACAAGCTGCTTCCTTTTTATTTATTTCCATTTATTGGCCTGGGAAAATTCTGTGTTCATGGATAATGTATGTTTGTGACAAATATAAAAAGCAAAGCTCGGTGAAAAATGAGCACAAGATCTCAGGGATATGGAGACTGCCCATGCAGCTTTCTTAGCTCATGTTTTTTTTTCTATGTGAGAAAACCTCGTTGGAGCTATAACTCAGTGGACCTCTTTCTCCTTTGCTTTCACTGAATTTTGCTGACAATTGCCAATAACTGTGAATATATAGCATTGCTAATTTTGTACTACTTATTTAGTGTTGCTTTTAACAATCTGGAAAGCAGGAATAAAAATTCTGTTAAATATTCTGCATGCTGTGCTGAAGAGGCAAGTTTGTGTAAGTCACTGTGGACAGCGATGAGTGAGAGAGAAATACGGGGGCATTAGTTCTGACTTCAAAACACATAGGTTAACCTGGGTAGGCCAGAGGTATTTAGCCAAAGGAAAATAACAAATTTGGTGCCTGCTGCCACCTTGTTTGCATAGCTCATTATGACTGCATGTTATAGTTTGAGTAAGTGGAATATAGGATACTTATGTAATGGAATGTTTTTAGGAGCTATGCCATTGTTGCTGTTCTTGGGTTAGAACAGAAGCAAATTTAAGCAAATTTTCCTCTTCCTCTTCTTTTCTTTTCTTGTTTTCTGGAAAGAAAGCTTTTTTTTTTTTTTTTAAAGTTTTACTTTGGCCACTAGACAGCCTTGAAACAGTACTAATATGGAATTCTCCTGATAATGAAGGAAAAAGCATTGTCATCGCATTTCTGCAAAATGTGTAAGTTAGGATCCCTCAAGAAAAAAGTTCTCTGAGGGTTGAATCAGAATTGATCTATATAGATCTGTAGGTAGAGGCATGCAGTGCCATCTGTATTAAGAGGACTTTGAATGTCTCCCCTAGATAATAAAATGGCTAAGTATTACTGTCTAACTTTGGGGGTGTCCTGCTTATTTAATCATTGATGTTGATCTTTTAGTTATCAAAAATAGTTAATGGCATCTTAGAATAAAAAGCTCAGAAATGCCTGTAACTTCTGCTCCTGCTCCACAGTCATTAGCTTTAAGTGAAAGATGTCCCTCACACAAAAGCAGGGCATCTCATTCTAAAGTGATATTCCTGATTTCCTATGCCTCGTGTATTTTGTATCTGGCTGTGATTTTAATTAAATGCTTTTTCAGTTGGAAAATGTTGATTCACAGAAGCCAAAACATTTTGGGGAAATGTGCTGATTTGTAATTTCTTTCATCATGGTGACTGTCAGGCTTTCAAAATGCTTCTATTTTAGATTTTAGAAACCTGAAATAAGTTCAGGCAAGCCACAAGTTTACTTCACATATTTCCTTTGATCTTCTTTCCTAGGGATTAATCTGCAAAGGATTAATTATTTAAGGTTAATATATATTCTCTGAAATGTCTCATTACTGTCTTTGGGTGACAGGATCCCTTTTGCTATGAGTCTGTTCTGTTGCAAGACAACAAATACTCCAAATTGTGCTTTCCCAGCCTTCTCCTTTTCTCTTCCAGGGCAGAAGCTTTATTTCCTCTTTCCTTTTATAAGTTGCATATCAAGAAAAGTGGGAATATTGAGTTCAGCCTGCATTTCATTTTCTCCCTTCTAAGACACTCCTTGTGGAAATGTTGATGTCTTCTCTTTTATACTTTTTTTTTTTTTTCAGTTGCAAGAGCAAGGCAGGGCTATTTCTCACGTAAGAGATTTCTCACATGGAATTTCTCTTTTGTTCTGTTTGGTGCCCCCTTAATATTCACTTACCATTTGACTTGTTCTCACAAGGAAGGTTGTGTTTCAGGTTCTTTGTACTGGGATAAGTAACAGCAGTTGCATCAAATTTTTATTCTTAATTTCACCAGCAGTTTATTCATCGCAGTCTCACAGTAAGTAAAACGGCACTGATTGCATGGGAGAAAAAGTCTTAATCCCATTCAGAGTTTATTGTTGGCTTTGTGCATGATGGAGCCAAGATAAACATATTTGTTTTTTACTTTTCCTGTCCACCCCTCCATCTTCCCTAGCCTATGTCTTAGTTGTTTGGTAGGTTTTTATTTTGATATATTTACAGAAAAGACAGAGTAACTGGCCCTTAAGTGTGTAAACTCAAGGCTGTCAAGGTTATTCGTGTTTATTTCTCACATTTACCCTGGAACAATGCTAAACACACCATTCTTGATATTATGTGTGATGCTGAATATTTATGAAAAAAATATTTGTTTTTCTTATTGACATGACTGGGCAAAAAGTTGGTGTTTCAGGGCTGTTCTACAGACAGGTGATTGTTTTACAGAAAGATGTAATTCTGTGGGTGGCCTTTAGTGGTGCAAGGCCCGTTTTCCAGGAAGTTGAGGACATTCAGGTTAACAGGAGTTTTACACTGGAAGATGTGAACTGGAACTTCCATTGCATTTTTGCTTATTATTTTCTGCATGGGAGTAGTTTAGCAAATGCTTGATTGAGTTTAGATGATAAAGAAAAACACTTTGGTGTTCATTATGTGCTACAAGTAGTGGAATTCTCACATATAGATTGTGTAAAATTGGCATTACATGTGTACAAATGGTCTGATCTTCAGCAGCCTCATGAATTCAGGGTACTGTAAATTCAGACAGTCTCTAAAACTAAGGACATCTTTGCATGGCTGCCAGAAAGCAGCGGTTTTAGCACTTATGAGTGTGGTGGCATTGGTTTATATGCTTATAGGCACAGTTTTTCCAACCAGTGTTTTATCAGCTGTAATATATAAAATGTGAGACATTTTCATTTAGCCTAATTAGAGTTTGCAAACAGTAATTCCAAAAAAACCCAGTCACACTGTATTAAATACTTAGCTGTGGTGAGCAAGAACGCAGGTTTTGTTTCTGAAGGATAGTCTGTGCACAAGAGGTATTTACTTAGTTTTCATTAGAGCTATGGATCCCCTATTTGGGGATTATAAACAAATCAGGAAAACCTGGCATAGCTGAATTGATGTGTGCAAGCTCATTGCTCAAAATAGTGCCAAGATGCATACAAACATCAAATAATACCATCATAAATTTACTGAGAAATCCTGTGGTGAAAATAAGGTTTAAACTATAGCTTTGGATTCATGCTGCATACATCTCCCTTTTTCCATCCGGGTATCAGTTAGAGTTCTTATTCTTCCTCATATGACAGCTCTTTAACTATGTATTGTTGATCATGAGCATACTATAAAATGCTTTAGTGTATTTTGAGAGTTGAAAGGACTAACAAATGTGATACATTTGTAATGGATTTGACACACATACACACACAAAAACACATTACAGTAGTGTGGAGAACGTGGTTTGACCATAAGGATGCCAGGGGATCTTAAGCTATTAAGGCTGGAGCTTTGTCCTCAATTCACCCTGTCATTTCTAGGTATTACAGTATGTGGCACCAAATGTAACACACTGTCTCACATTAGTGTAAAAAAAGGATGGTATACTGTGAAGTATACTGGGCGAAAGGAGTCTGCTGTGAACTGAACTTCACTCTTTAATTTTCACAGTGTATATTTAGGCCAGGTCTGTGCAATTACTTGGAGTTTTTTGTACATGAAGTATTTGTGACACTGGAAAAAAAAATCCTGCAAAATTATTCAGTATATTTAGAGTACAGAGTATTTAGTATGATAAATTAGAAAACAGGTACTTGGGAGAATTTAATGGCTCAAGATAACAGAGAAATCTATATTTTGCCTCATTGGAGCTGTGTATATGTATTGTGTAAATCCATAGAGGTATATTCAAGGTGATTAGCTAGGATTTAGTTCTGTGTGGGAGTAGGGGGAAAAGGTCTAATGGAAATGTTGACAGACCATTAACTAGAGTATCACTAATGGGTGCTATAATAGAGAGAGATATTTTTAATTGTAAAGGGGTTAATTGGTACTCCTCATTTGCATTCCTTTCTTCCTAAGTGGTGGCAATTTGAGCTCATCCACTGATAGGAATGGTTTTTATACTGATAGAATATGAAGGATCATAATATTTTCACCAAGAATATAAGCAGCAGGGAAAACCAGAAATATATTAACTGACATATGATGATTAGCCAGCTATAGCTGAGGAGAAAACTGATTTTCCTAAGAATTTATTTAGGGAGTGCCTGCAGGAAATTGTTTCCTTACTAATTAGAAGAATTTGATTTTTTTTTATTTTAATTGTTTTATATCTGAGCATGAAAAAAACAGCTTGCATGGGTCTAAGTGTTTACTGTGACTTACATGTTGCAAACTTCAACCCGCTTCTCTGTGGAGATAAGGGTTTTCTGAATGTAGGAGTGAAGGTACTGCTCTTTCACTCAATCTGAGGTGGTGAGGGAAGAGCTTACACAGCCCATGTGTAGCCACTCAGACACCTAAAATGAGGCTTATTTATATAAACTGATGGGAACAAATTGGGCTTCTGTTTTCGGTTGCTCTCAAAGGAGCTTGGTTGGTCCATGACCAGAGGAAGGGCTCAGGCTGCCATATTACCTCTCACCTTGTCACCAGTCTGCTCTGACAGTAAGATCTCCCCCTTGTGATGTTTAACCTTGGATCACTGCACAGGGTTTAAGGCATGAGTAGCTAATGAGGGCTGGGGGAGCCTGGCCATGTGCCACCATGGCAAGCTGCCTACACTGACTTCTGACTGCATGATAGCCAGTCTCCACTGTCTGCCTGCAGCTCTCCATGCTTGGACCAGGCTCTAGGGGCTGGCTACCTACAGACCAGAAGGAAGCTTAAAGCCTACCCAGTACCTTACATAGTTACTGCCTCTCTAATTGTGACTCACTCATTTGGATGATGTGAACAGCTCGAGGTTACCAGCCATGCTTGCCCCTTAAAATCCCCAGTATGAAGCCTTCCTCTTTGAGGTCATTGTTTCTTCAACTCCAGAGTTAATGAGACAACCTTTGTCTCATTAGGAAAAGCAAACCAAGAAACAAACTTATATCCATGCCCTTAGTCTCTTCTGCTGTGGCCATCTCTCCTTTGGCTTGCAGTCATCTTCCTGGCATTCTCAAATTCCTTTTTTTTTTTGCCTATTTCTCCTTTATTCTGTTTTTCCCCTGCCTTCACTGAGCTGTGCAAGCTTTCTCATGTTAAAACAGCTTTTTCATCCATACTTCACTTGCACTCCTGTCTCATCCTGAAATGTGTTGCAAAAAGTATTTCATGTGAATTTTCATGAAGTACTGAAAACACATTTGAAAAATACATGACATAGATGCATCACTTATAAGCCTTAAGTGCATTTAATTGTACAAATAGCACCTTTTAATTTCTTTGTAAAGTTAATGCCTTAAAGAATTCAACTAACAGCAACCATTTACTCTTAAATACCACCTTAACATGCATAACACAACTACATGTTTTAATAGAGGAAATTACCAATTTGTCGAGTAAAGTACAAACTGCAATTTCTTCTCTAAGTCTTTTCATCCTTTCAATATTTACTCTTCCTTCGTGTAGTGGTCCAGATACTTTTTTGGTGGAAGTGAATAACTGACTTTCCCTATCTTTTCCCAATTCCTAATGGAATTACGGGACTGATTTGCTTGTAGTGCTGGGAAAAAAATTGCAGATTGTATCAATGAGTGCAGATAGGAGACTTCAAGTTTCAAGGGAGTTTCTCATCTCATTCCACAACCTCCCCTTCTAGGCATCATCATGGGTTGCTTTTACAGATTTTGTACTCTGTGGGGTTCCAGGCACCCGTTTTCTCAGAGTTCAGAAATGCTGTGAAGCTCACTGAAACTCCTTGTTCACAGCTGAGTCTCTGAGGAGCTTGGATGAAAGCAAGAAGTTGGCTGTTCCTGAATGAGACCCAACAAGCCTGCCTTCCATCTGCTGGCCTGTGCTGGGTCTCTTGCTGCCCACTGATTGCATAGGCAGGGTGGTCCTCTCACAAATAACAACATCCATGTGGTGCCAAAATCCCAGGCGAGTTCTCAGCTTGATCAGTTTCCCAATCTGCTTCACCACACGGCCGAGTGGCATTTGTGCCAGCATAAGGCCAAAGGAATAGCTGGGGGTGGGGGGAAAGCAGAGCTGCATTCCTAGGTTGGTTGTTTTTTGTTTTTTTTTTTTTTTTTTTTTTAGCTGCAGTGCTGGCTTACACTAAGTTGGAATTCCTGCAGATTTTCAAGGGTTCCGGTAAAGCACTTTGCAACTTATATCGGTGGCCACATTTGTGTACTGTGTACAAACCCTTCTCTGGCTGCCTTAAAGCAGTTGAGCGGTTGCATGTGCCTGTCAGAGTTGTGGAGTTTCTAGGGCAGGGAGCACTGCCTGTCAGCTCCCTGACTGCCTGCAGGATTTTCTTTGTGCTGAGGCTTCAGCAGACCAAGTCCCAGTGCCACAGCTTTGGCATGTGTGTTGCCTGGGCACTGGAGTCACTCAGATTGAAGCTTAAGCTCACTGGTAGTGTCTGTAGCATGGGGACTTTTCACTTCCAAAGTCACGGACCACCTTGGCAGGGGGACCATTCTCACGCTGTGAAGTGCCCTCTGCATTGTGTAGTGCAAGGAAGTGATTTGGTTGAAAAGAACACCATCCTCTTTGGGTTTTTTGGATTCTCCCTCATTCTCACCCAAATTTTTTTCTCTTCTGGATCATTTCCATGACCCAGTTCCCTGCAAGGCCTCACAAACAGGAATGAGCAGCAGGGTGGGGAGGTGACAAACAAGCTTAAACTGCCTGGCCTTTGTACTCCATAGGAAAAAGAGTGCTTCTCTGGGGCTAGAAAATTGAGGCTACTAGAGCAGAAATAGAGCATCGTGTGAGTGCAACCATACTGACACAGCTGGCTTTATCCTGGAATAACAAACCCACCTATTATCCTGTGTATGAGATGAACAGTGAAAGCCCAGTTTTGCTAGTACAACTGCATCTATGTTGGGGGATTTTACCAGCGTCCACTATGCTATAAATACAGATGTCTGTATTTGGGACCTGACCATAGAAAAGTATCTTTACCAGCTTTAATTGATTTTTAGCTAGGAGCTAACTGGCTCCAGAAGAACTACTTATAGCTTAACATTTCTGTGGAAAATGTACCGTTTAGTAATTAATGGGTTTGGAAAGCAGCCAGAATCTTTCAATCTAATCCAGTTTAAGAAAAAAGAATCAATTTACTCTTTTTTGAATAGTAAATATCACAAAATATTTTACAACAAATCATGATTTAAAACAGCCCAGTTGCAGTAGCTGTCATGTAAGATAAATCACTTGCATCAGGACATGATCATTGTCATTTGTGATCTATGCAAATAAGTGCAGAGTTTTGCTGCATATTTTGTATTCAGGCAAAGTTCCCCATGGACTTCAATGGGAATTTTGCCTAAGCAATAACAGCAAAATTGGTCCCATGTGAAAAAAATTGATCACTGGGGAAAATTAAGAGATTTTTCTTAAAGGCACAGATGGCAGTTAAGCATTTAACTTTAATTGGCTTTTTACATGAGTAGGGACCCCTCTACTGTTTTACCTTTAGAAGATTCCTTCTCAGAACTCTGAAGAGAGAAATGTGCATGATGGTTGTGGACAGTCTGTTGCTGGGAGGGATAGAGCCAGTGTGCTGCAGGGAAATGAAAGAATTCTATAGAGGGATGTGAAATAGCTGAAGCAAATGCTGAAATGAAGTAATGACAGGTTCCTTTACTCTCAGTGTGTGGGTAGCCTTACTTGTTATGTCAGCAGTGTGTGTGCGAGGAGGAGAGAGTGGCAAAAGGAGTCAAATGTGGATGGGAGAAGGAGCAACTGCAGAACTTTCAGGGTTTTAAGAATGCTTGAGGGGGAAAGGTGCAAACATTAAAGCTTATCTGTGGCATGGAATGAAATTATTTGGGAAAAGCAGCCTTGAAGGCTCAGCTTATTTCAGCATGTCATGTTGAAAATTAATTGCAAATAGATCCTCAAGTTTTCACTTTGCTTAGCATGATGACAGGTGGGTACTAAGAGCATGAAAAAACAAAATCTGAGACAGTTTCTTAAGGTCAAGATTATGGTGAACACTATGCTTGGGTTTGGATGTAGTTTGTTTTCTATGCACTTTCCTCAAATTAACTCAGTTCTATTTAAAAATGTTAACTCAGGTTTAAATCCAAATAAAAATCTAAGGAGATTTTTTTTTTTTTTCTTCATTTGGTGCTAAAGGCACATCACAATGATTACTAAGCAGAGGCTTAGAATGAAGCATAGGTAAGACCATCATTGAAAATTTCACTTGCCTCACACATGAGATGATGACAATCTCTGTGAGGAAACTATTGTTTTATTGTGAAATTAAGACACTTAAATGGGTTCTAGTGTTTGGGACTGATTAGAACCAGATGCTAGGTGTTGGAACCAAGAAAAGCTAAATGCAACTTCTGGAAAGGTAAAGAATAATAGCAATGTCTGGGCGAAGAGATGTGGCAAGGGTTCAAGCAATGAATCCATACTGCAAAGGATGTGAAGAGGTGAGAGCAATTGCAGATTGGCAGCAATAAAGAGTCAGGACTAAGCACATAGGAAACAGGAAAGAACAACTGAAACTAAGGAGACAGGGTAAAGGAGAAATAAGCAAACCAAGTTTAAGTTAGCTTAGCCAAGCAAGTTGTTCATCAGCCAAAGTCAGCATCTTGATGGCCTTGCATTTTTACGTGTGGGTAAACTGCGCACCCTTAGCTTCCACTGTGATGATTCTGGCTTGGTGAGACTTTGGCCTTGGCAAAACCTGACTGATAGGAACCCCGTCTCATTTGACTGCTGCATGCACAGGTCTTGTTCAGTAGTCTCTCTATTCCAATTCACTGGAATGCAAAGTTTGAGTGCAGGAATGTAAGTTCATATCATTCTCCCCTTGGTTAGGTGTCACGAATTTCCAGGTTTACGTTCTCAGTTTCTGGTTTTTATTTCAGATTTTTTTAGTCCCTGTGGAATCTCCATTCTTAGAGTTCTTCATCTGTGGCCTGCTGGTCAGATATAAAAATCTGTCATGGAACTGCCTTCTCTGCAGAAGCTTCAGATGATGTGGGGAGTGGTGCATTCAAAGACAAGAAACCTGCCCTTTTTGAGCCTCATAAACATAAATAATTACATAACAGTCCCTGCATCAGGTCAGGTGTTACCAGGTTCAGGCCTGGAAATGTGGGGCTTCCTTTTCTTGGGGAGCCTTCCTTCTCCATTCACAAACCAAGCAGAGAGTGATTCACTGGCACTGAACTCCAAGCCATTTGTCCTCAAGCTTCCCTTCAGGGACAGGCAGACTGTCGTTCTCAGTCAATAAGTGGTCTGTTAGCATCTTAAATGAGTATTCTCTTCCTCTTGAAAGCCCTGTGTCTCTCCACTGCCTGTAGTCTTGAGGCCTTGCAAATCCTCAGCATGTCACTGAGCCTGAAAGGGCTCCTCATCCCCTGGACAAAGAAGCCTCCTGCAGCAGTTTGCCCTCCCTCTGCTACATACTGTGTGCTCCAGCCTACTCACAGCCAGGCAGAGGCTGGGGTATCCCACAACTCCTCTAAAACCGAGCAGTTGCCAGTGTGCAGTTCCACATTGTTAATCTTCTGTTTTTCTGGTGTGCAAATGCCAGCCACTGGTCAAGTGATATCTCTTTGTCTGTATGTATGTTATATATG
>JAWWLV010000011.1:16679521-16712109 GCA_035041135.1 Platyrinchus mystaceus | reverse complement strand
ATCTTCTGTTTTTCTGGTGTGCAAATGCCAGCCACTGGTCAAGTGATATCTCTTTGTCTGTATGTATGTTATATATGTGAGCATGTATATACGCATACGTAAATAAAGTAGGTTAATCTATATGCTGTGTTATGAAGCGTTGCACAAGTTTTTCAGAAATTCAAAGTGAGTGCAAGTAATCTACATCTGCTAGAGTTATGTGTGGTTGTAAGCTCCAGGACGGATGTGGAGCAAAGGAGATAGGGAGAGGGGATTGACAGCTGCTATGAGGAATGAATGGTTCTCCACTGGTAGCTGTTTGGAGGCCAGGAAGCCAGGTGTAGTCCTCTGCAACATAAGAACACAGGTAGTAATTTGTGGAGGTGCATATATCTGTATTGATTAGGATTCTTTCATAACCTAGGAGTGAAAGCCAGTCATGGCTTCATTAGGTTTGTTATTAAACATGTTTAAAGGTGATCATAGCACTGTTCTGTAAGAAATTTGGGAATAAAAATGAACAGCAGAAAACATGCTACCTGAATTTTGGTCCAGCCCTTCTGTTGTTCACTCAGGAAGTGCCATGATCGATTCTGTATGTGCTTTTTCCTGGGTTGGTGTTATCTGGCTGTGGAAGCAAATGAGACACTTTGGTGTGTGATAAACAGGGATGGAACTGCCAGCCTTGCAGAGGTCATTTATAATCCCAGTGCCCTTGCCATAGTGCTGTTAGAAGGAAAAATGGACATTTCCTCCCACAGCTGATGGAGATATGGTCCCCAGTAACCCTGGTGCAAGAACAATAAATGTAGACACACCCTAAGGTGTAATAACATATGTAGTCTGAAAGATGATTGTATCTGAGTAAGTTCAATTCCTGGGATGAACTATGTAGTGAAGACATAGCCAAGTGTTTCATACTTCCAGATTAAAATTAGTAGTCCTTCAAGTTGCTTATAAAGTTGCAATGACTTCACAGTAATATTTTTGTTAAAGTAACTTGGAAAGAACTTGGACTGTGCAGTTGCTCTGCTCTCAATGCATGATCTGGGGCAGATTTAGGGTCCTGGAGAAGTATTGGAAAAAAGGATATAATATGATATCATTGGAATCTCAGGTTGATGAAAGCAAAGAATTCCCCAATTACCACATGGCCACAGCTGCTTTTAAGATATCCTTCAAGGAAGGAAAAAATCAGAAGCAGAGCTGCAGGCTTGCCTCTGGGCTAGGGGAAGAACTCCCTTCCCAGAAGTGCCTCCAGTTCTACACTCTAGGTACTTCCCTTCCAGATCTATTTCCCTGACACAAGGGAAAACCCTCCATATCTTCAAGCCCTATTCTTCTGACTTTGTAACCCTTCCTAAGGGTAACCTTTTTGAAACAGTCTCTTGGAGATGTTATGTGGAAGTTTTACTGTCCTGTTGCACGGAGTTGCAAGAGGTGTGCTGGGACATGCAACTACTACAGTGAGCATGGAATTAATTACTAATGAATATGAGAGACAGTTTTTTAGAATCAGGCTTTGCTTTCAATGCATGAAGGTGGTCACCATGTTTTGCAATGTGTCTTGGTGGCTATCTTGAAGGTTGTTAAATGTGAGATAATATTGATATTCCAGCTGGGGGCAAGTAAACCTGTGGGAAGTTCTCCCCTGCTCTGTAGGCAGGATCTTGTTTTGTACCAGCACAGCTTTTCATGTGAACATGCATTACTTTTGAAAGGATTTCATCCCATCACTATAATTCTTATTAGTTTTAGAAATCAATTCAACTGTTACTGTAACATCAGAATCAAGATTTATGCTGGAGAAAACTATGTCTGTAACTTAAGAAAGGAGAAAGAATCAAATGGCATTTAACAATGGGGTAATACAATCTGTGCACATTCAGCCATCAGTCCTTTGCAGGCTTTGGCGCAGGGAGTGAATGCTTTTGCTTTGTGTCCACGCTGCAGGTTTGGGGGAAAGAAAGCAAAACTGCACGTACTCTGCAAGGAGGAGCTATAACACAGATTGATCCAGTTCAGAAGAAAGGAAATGTTTTCTTCCAAACCATTACACAAATTCTGGATGAGCATTTAAACTGTGTAGTTTCACCCTGAATGCTTTTCAAACATAATGCCTCTTTCCAGAGTGTGCATATCAATATAAGTAAAACGGCATAAATGTCACGCTCAGTCTGTCCAAGCAGCGTAGTTTTGTTCTCGTGCAATGGGAGCAGGTGGTGGGAGGTTGTTTTGATGGGTTGAGAAGCTCCTCCCCTCCTTCCCCAAGCAGCAGCAGTCTCATCTGCGTCAGCAGTAATTGTGTGCTTTGCACTGCTTTTCAGTGAGGGTGAGTGCAAAAGATACATCAATATGAGGTATCAAACTGAGGCTTAGATGTTCTTTTTAAGTGGCTGCTCATTTCCTTGAGCCATAACATGGGCTAAAGGTTAACTTATACAGTCTCCGTGGAAGAACAATTTCTCTTTTTTTGGGAAGGGAGAAGGAGGGGGAAAGGGCGTTGTTTCATATTCTTTCCCACCTATAGACTCCATGTGATGTACAGTGCTGCTCATGCAGATTCCCCCCCCCCGGATTATTTGCTAATCAGACTTCAGTGCAGTGGAGATAAGAGCGAGATTGTTGCCTAGCTCCCGAGGCCGGAGCCGGGACCGCCGCTGCCGCTCCGCCGTCCCGCCTCTCCATGGGCCCGGCGCGGCGGAGCTGTCCGAGGTGCTAGGATGATGCTGGCTGCGCGGGGGGTCAGGGCAGCCGGATCGCAGCAGGAGAGGAGCCCCACAGTCCTGCTGGCACCCGAAGGTAGGCTTGCTCTTTGTTTGAGAATTCCTGATTAATCAACAACAGCACCAACAGAGCCAGGCAGCCGGAGAGAGCAAGCCTGCCTGTAGTCACGGGGGAGAGAGAGACGATGCCACAAGCCAGACTGCTTCAGACCTTCTGTATTTGAGTGGCAATGAGCGAGCGAGCATCTTTCCTTGCTGCAAGAAGCCATTTGGATAGGATATTTGCTGTTCCTTATATTCCTTTCTTTTTGTCTCCACAGAACATATTCAAATGAGGCACCTTAGAAATCTCTGTGTTAGTGCATATGATGGTGCTGTAATCGTCTGTGTTGTAAAGTGGGTAAAAATCATCCAGTTTCTTCTCTGCTGGACCTCAAAGCAGGGTGTTGTTTATACCCTCCCATTATCCATACCCTCTCTTCTCTGAATGTGGATTTAAAGAAGCAAGCACCTGTCTTTTCTTCCCACTGCGTTTTTGGTTTGGTTTTTTTTTTTTTTTTTTGAAGCCAAACTTTCCATGCCATTTTAATCATATGTTAAGAAGATCTGTAACATAACACATTGACTTGCAGTGATGTTGAATTCTACAATCTGGGCAATTCTGCCAGCAAGATTTAATGCACTTTAACTGAAGAAAAAACTGAGCCTAACTGAAAATCCGTTTCTTATGGTGCTGAAATATCCCTTCTGACTGCACTGAGATAACCACAGGAAAGGGCTTTTACAGGCAAAAGTCACCTTTGATTATTGCACTTAGTGGTCCCTGTGGACTTAGATTTTGGTACGTATGTATTTTAATACAACCTATGAGCATGCTAATGAAATATGGTGCTAATTAGAATGAAAAAATAATATTGCCAAATGAAATAATGAATAATCAGAATGCATAATGAGGTTGTGTGTATTTTTAGAATGTATTAATCAAGCTATTACTAAACTAAAAGCTGAAGTCTATTTGACTGGTTTTGCGTACTTCACATGTTGATTGTCCTTGTAATAGAGATGCTTTGTAGCTGATTTTTTTTTTGTAAAAAGCCCTGATAAATAATTAAAACCATTCTTTCACATTTTCTGATGAATTAATTGAAATAATTTCCAACATCTATGATAGTTACTTATCAGGCCTGCTGTACCATTAATATTTTACAGCATATGAACATGATGTTGGTGGTAGTGAAATCTCCATTTCATTTTCTTAAAGAGGAGGAAAAAATAAGTCTGTCAGCAAGAAGCTTGTGATTTCTTCTGAGTTCAATTTCACTCCTGTTTGCACACAGAATGTGTGTGTATATGTTTGTGTGTTGTGTGATTTTATTTCTTCTTGTTTATAAGTCTTCTGCATCATATTGGAAAGTAAAATGTCATAATTGCACTTAAGTGCTGGCCGTTCTCAACCTAGGTTTGTAATTGTCCAATTTCCATGTGGTTAGGATGATGTCTTGTTTTCCTCAGGGGATAAAACTAATAAAAGTGTTGCTGTATTGCAAAGTAAACAACAGCTTTTTACATCCTGGAGTCATAGAGGAGTCATTGTAAGCAAAGACCTTTTTTGTTTTTAAAAGGCACCTGCAAGGGAGCCAAAATTCAAGGCTCTGGGTGTTGTTTTTAGTTCTTAAAACTATAGGGAACAGCTTTTCCATAGCAGGGGTAGAACATCTATAGAACTGGACTATTTCTTTAAATCCATGCAGTAGTATTCTCAGTCTACTGAAGGAGACTCTTTTAACCTCTTGAAGTGAAGGGCTCAGCACTACTTAGCTTCAGTGATTTTGCCCAGGTGCTGTAGCTTGTGCTGTGCAGTATAACGAGGACCAGGTATATAATCTCTCCCAGTCAAAATATAAAACATATTTTGTACTTCTCATTGATGGTAGTGGTTCTTTGGTTCTCCTTCTTTAAATATGTGCATATATAGTTGTCTAATGATATATAATAGGAAACTTGCAGCCGGTTTCAGAAGGTCTTTTCTCTTTGACATTAGAATTTAATGCGTCACTGTGTGTTAAAACAGCAAAGCCATCTCATTGCTAGGAATGAGCAAGGGGTGCAACTCTAAGAAGCATTTCTTAGCAATCTGTATTATCACATTCAAATGCTTGAGTATTTCAAATCTCACTTGATATAAGGCACAGTTATGATAAGAGACAGAGTTCTGCAAAGTAGTCTCTAGTATATTTTTACGTCACTAAATTTTTCTGAGTTGCAGTGAAAATATTTTTTTTGTACATCCAATACCATTAGGTCCTTATTAGTGCTGCTGTGGTCAGCAGTTTGTGAAAACTGCATATGTCTGGCCTGTCTACTTTGCTCTTATTTTCTTGCAAGCAACTAGATTGCAATAGCTCAAACTCTAGGGTTGAATGGCTGATTAGCATCCTTGATTTGTGCAGAATCCTTCTAATATAATGAATTTAGTGGAGGGAGTTGATAGGTAATGTGAAAGCAGATGTGTTCTCAAAGAGAGGAAGCAGTATTTGGGAGGGAATCAGGCAGGACTGGAGAGGTGTGCAGTAGGTCTTTATAAATTAGATATTGGATTCAGGACTCTGGGCAACCCCCCACTTGGTTTTTCAGGCTCTGTTCTCCTATGTCAAAATTAAAAAAAAAAAAATCCCTCTGCTTAGAAGAAGGCAATCAGTGCCTTTGTCATTACTTCAAAAAGCTCCTTCAGTTTAATGTCAGCATTGCCAATTTTCAGCGCAGCACAGCTGCAGCTTATGGCTGTCAAGCAAACTGATATTTTGGGGATCCTCATGTGAATAAGAGGAAGAATGCATGTCTGAATCTTCACGTGTGTAGCACTGCTTGGATACTGTGATATTGAGTTGATTATTCCTCATATTCTAAAATCAATATTTTTGCACACTAATCATATGAAAAGGAGGAGCTTTGTGGTTTGACCAAGAATGTTGTATATTTGGCATCAGAGCAAATAGTTAAATTAGAAGTAGGGCATGCAACAGTCTTGTGAAACACAATGCATTATGCTCCCACAGAAACTCTCTCTGAATCAATACAATGATCTTGAATTTAGTTATGTAAATATTTCTAAGCAAACTAGGAAGGGGACTGCTTGCCCTTGCCAGTAAACCAGATGCACTGGCAGGGAAGGAAAAGAATAATCTTTATTGCTTTACTCCTCCCATGCTGACAGCTGAAAGCACAAGCCAGGCCAGTGTGACCTGCTCTGTGCTCCTTTGCCAGTGTCCATCTGATGTGGGGGTAGGTGTCAGTGAGCATGACAGGATGTTTTTTTCACTGTGAGGTTTCACATCGTGTTAGTTTGACCTTTAAGAAGCAAAATGAACATGATGGAGAACTCCTTCTTTGTCTCCTTGTGCTCAGGTTAATTTTCAGTGTTCATATTCAGTGAACACTCGGAAACAAGTTCCACCAAACAATTTTTGTTGACTTCGTAGTATGTTGACTTCAACAGCTGAATTCCAGTCCTTTTCCTCTGCCCCGCTGTCTCCTTTTGTTTCTTCACAATGAGGAGGTGAAAAAGAAAGGAGTGCCTAAACAATTTTTTCAAATGGTGCAACTCCCAGTTAGAATTTTCCGGGGCTGCTTGATTCAAAAAAACCAAAATGCACTGAAAGCAATTTGATTGCAAATACTTAGGTGACTCTGTATGGCACTTGTCACTGGCTAACAAAATCCCTGACCACAGTGTGAATGTTAGGGACACCAGAACGGTGGTGCCTCACCTACAGCTTGCATGACTTATTTAACAACTTGCATTTGCATAGTTTTAATCAAATATAAATGTACTCAAACACAACACTTGCCTGTACTTGTATCTGCCCTGGCAGATGGTTAGAAATTGCTTACTGCCTGAGTTTACCAGTCAGCAGAACCTTTGATAAAAGGTTGATCAGTGCTGTCTGCCATTTTCCAAGGAGGGGGACAGGCAGGCACTGCATGGGACTCCATGGACCACATGTATTGGTTGCAGCCTATTGCAATTGTTATGCACATTTATTAGGGTAACATGGTATGTCTGAAGTGGCATTAATACCTGTAAATAAAATTGGTCCTAGTGTGCCTCACAAGGAATACGAATACTGTAAAAATGTTTACAGTAATTAGTTAAGCTTTTTGCACCAGCTGTTTGCATTTTTAATCCCTCAGTATAGCATGCACAACTGTAAACTATTAGTAAATGTGGTGAGGCTGTAAAATACCATGCTTGCAGGAGGGGCACGGGGTTTGTTCCAGAAAATGCTTGCTGCTTGCATGGAGGCTTTTTGGAGTTGGTGCCATATGTGCAGGTTTAAGATTCTGAGATGTGTGTGTTCCCCAACTACCTCCAGGAAGTACCCCAAACTGAATTGGGTGTTATGAGCATGCAAGAATCATAGTCACAGGAGGAGCTCAATAGCTACAGTTGCTCTGTACTGTTGCGGGATTGGACCTCTGTTAGGACAAAGAATATATCTTGGTCTAGCTATTAAACAGTGTGTAAGTTTTGTCATTCTGCGTGAGTTTAGTAATAGAAAACATCAGCAAAAAACTAGCACATAAAGAAATTCATCAGTGCATGCAGCAGAATAAAAGCTTTTTATTTCAGTCTTTTTGCAACTGGAATGACTTTATCCTCCTGTTTAAAAAATAAACATCATCATAAAAGGAGATTCAGTATATCCTAAGTGTCAGCTCATTTTTGACTTCCAAAGTGAAAGGAAAACAATGAGGGAAAAATATGTGGTATTGTTGTCACAAAAAAGAATGTGAAGCAGATGAAGTTCTATGTCTTGGGGGAAAATGAATCAAAACTGCATTTATTGAAAGCCTGCTGAAGTTACCTTCAGTAAAAAATTTTCTACTATATTTCACGAGTAAAATCTGGTCACTGGAGAAATCAATGGCAATACTGCCATTGAGTTCACCAGAGTGACGTTTCTCTGTTGTGCAGGTTTATTTCAATTTAATGGAACATATGCAGAAACTAGGCTTTACTAGAAGTCCAAAATGGAAAATCCAGTACAATAGCCATCTCTTGGGAAATGGCCTGGACTTTAACCATCAAAGAGCAAATATCATTTAAGGAGTTCAGAGAAAGTGGAGTTAGAGCTGTCTATGCTGTTAGCATTGGCTTTAATCAGGCAGGTTTCATGCTGTAGAGACGCACTCCCAGGAAGAGTCTTTGGTAACTGGACTTACTTTTTTTAATCAGCAAGGTTAGGAATTGGTCTAAAATAATGTCTGCTGAAGCACCAGTAACATTGATGGAGTCTGTTTAGCTCACTGTCAGCTTTCCAATTCACTCCTTTGCAGATAGTGTGCCACTTATGGTGAATATATGGAATGGCTGAATGCATATTCCAACCCAATGGAGTTCTAGTCTGTTCCAATGTCAAAGCTGTGTGAAATGCCATGCATGCACGTTGGGCTGTGCTAAGACCTCCTTCGCTGGTTTTAGCCTGCAGGGATTAGTAAGAGATGTTTATACCCATGTTTAAAGATCACTGCAGTGACCCTGAACATCAGCCTTATGCTCATGTTCAGGTTTAGTTGATAGAAAAGGTTGTCTGGGAGGCAGAAGAGGTAATAGGAGCAGACCTTTTGCATTCTCTGAATCTTCATCATTTTAACAGTCATGTCACCATTGTATAGAAATAATTTTGATATATAGACATGGGGAACAAGAAAAAAATTATTGGTGTGTTTCTAAGGTATTAACTGCCTCAAATCAGCTGCTTGCTGCCGTTGTCACTTCAAGTAATCAAAAATGGGGGAAAAACATTCATGGGTGGAAAATTATTTCTCTGTTTTTTTCATCCCTTGCATTCTCATGGTCAGGGCTGTGCCTGATGGCCTAGAGTGGATTGCTAGAATCCTTAGGAGCATTTTATTTATTTTTTTATTTATTTATAAACAGCACCTATCCAGATCAGAATTTTACTTGTTCAGCTATGTGATAAAGATTAGAAATATGACATTATATTAGGAAATGGGGGAAAGATTTTTGTCATTGATTACACAGGAACACTGTCCCTAAAAATCTGTGTGCAAACAGGATTCTCATTGCCTATTCAATAAGATCACTTCTAGTTGTAGTGCTGGCAAGGTTCTTGGGCTGATTCCGAGAAACCACACAATCCTTCTTCGGGGAAGGGAGGAATGCTTTAGGAGTGAATAAGCAAATGTGCCTTAGGGAGCTGAGTTCAGCTGCCAGGTCTGCCCATGGGTTGCTCAGACCCTCCTGCAGCAACTCCCCGGTTGTAAGATGAGGACCCCACACAATACAACTCAAGGTTGTCATGTCTCTGGGCCTTACAGTACTCAGTGTTTAAAATAAGGTGGCACAACTCTATTTTTTTTAATAAAGTTCCATTTTACTTGTTAAATAACTAGTTAAACCAATACATAGACTTTAGAGAGAGACAGCATATCTCTTGAAATTATACCTTGCCTTTAGTCTCCTGTAGTATTTATTGATGTGTCAATACATCAGAGTTCTTGCAACTCCCAGGATGTCTGTTTTGAGTGGAAAATGTTTGGGGCCTTTCTGAGAGCTTTTAGGCTGCCTGCCACGGAGCCTGGGGATCTAAGTGTGTCTGCTCTGTGCTGCTTAGCTGGAGGTGCTGTGAACCGAAGCGCCTGTCATACCTGTGGAAGAAATATGGAAGTCTGGAGAATTTTGGGGCTTTAGAGTTCTGAAGGACCCAGCTCAGCTGGGATTTCTTGTCCATTCTTGACCCTCAGGCTAACAAGCTGTTGGGCAGCAGATGACAAGGGTTTATGGGCTTATATCTACATTACTAAGAAATACAGGAATCTATTTCACAGTATTTCTTTCTAGATTTTGTACCTGATGAAATCTTTTTTTTTGAAGAAAAGTTTTTATTTCAAAAAATTAAACACTATTTTTCACCTGAACTTTAGAATATCCTGAAGAATAGGAATTTTGTCTGGTAATCTGCTCTGATGCCGCCTTATCTAAACTGTAAAAAAGACCTGTTGTCCTGTGAGGAAAGCCTTCTCAGTCTAATTCAAACTGAGATTCAGGGGTGTCAGTGTCAATGCAACGGATGGGTATTACAAAAAGGGAGAGGATGGGAGGAAAATTTTTTTGGATTTACAGTGTGTAATTGGATGGATCTGCATCCCCTGGAACAAGAGACTCTTAATTTTGTCTCCTCTTGTCTTGAGTAATGTTCTGTGTTCTGAACTGCTTTGTTTATTATCCTTTAAACAGGAGAAAGTCTGAAAAATTGTCTCTTATGAAGATGTTAATTACAACTGACACAATCTCGCTGTCATAAACCATAAGCTATTTTCCTACTGATTAAGGTATTATGTGTTTTTCAACCTGCAGGAAACGTTGCTTTCCTTTGTTCATTATCTCCTGCAAGATGATGAGTTCTAATCAGGAGGAGGTCACTTTGGGCGCTTTTCTCCAATATATTGAAGATATGGGGATGAAGGCCTATGATGGCTTGGTTATACAGAATGCATCAGACATTGCTCGAGAGAATGATCGCATGAGGAATGAAACAAACCTGGCTTACTTGAAAGAAAAGAGTGAAAAACGTCGAAAACAAGAAGAAGCAATAAAACGGTAAATATCTTGATAAAGAGATGAGTGGTCTGGCAGAGTGAATGAAAAGTGAGGGGCTCAATCTCAGATACGGGAAATATGTGTAGACCAGTTGATTTCTAAGCAGCTTGCTGGTAAAAGCAGTGCAGACCACTGGCCCATGTCAGGCTTCTAACTGCACATGTTTTACCTTGTTTAGACTTGATGGTGAATGGTTCTTCCTCCCTCCCTCTTCCCATCTAAATATATTCAGTTTGAGTTTTTGTGGGATCTTGAACAGGTGTGATTTGTAACAAAAAGTTTGGGTCTCTGGAATAAGAGATGTAGATCTAGTGAAAAATAGGTTCTCATCCCCTCAGTGATTTTTGATGGAAAGTTTGTACTTTGTGCAAAGATATATTTGTGCGTGAGCAAGACAGGGAGAGCCTCACAGGTCACAATAAACTTTCCTTGAGCTGATGTTTTCAATCTGGTAAATTGTCAAAGCTTTCTAATAACTATCTGAGGTTTTGCAAAAAAAAAAAATTAAAAAAGTCTATTATTTGCAATTTCCTTTCGATTCTGCAAGCTCTGAAGTGAGTAACAGTCTTGCAATCATTTAAAGGAAAATGGATCAAACCCCTGATGGGTAGAACCCCATAATGGCTCTTCTTGAACAATTCCATTGATTTTAGTTCACAGTTATTGAGAGGAGCACTTGCCTGACCTGGCCTCTTGTGCCAATGGATATCAATGAAATCGCTGCAGCCTCTTGGAGAAGAAAAGAAGGTTGAATGGAATATATATAAATATTTATTACACAGACATTTGCATTAAAAAAATGGGTTTTCTTGAGGTGAGGCTAAAATTGCGTAATACAGGTAAATCATCTATTCACATTTAACTTTTATGTGCAAATGGATGGCTTGAGCACAAACTGATAGGAGATCCTTTGTATTTTTTCCCCCAGCATGAATCTTCTGTATTTCAGTTTAAGTGATTAAATTTTCTGCTATGTCTTGGGTACTGTACATCCAGGTATAACAGACATGCTGTGCTGTGAACATTCAAACAATGCCTCAATAATCTGATTATTTTGATGGAATGTTAAAAAGAGCGGCACACACAGTTTGACAGAGGAGGGAGATAAAGGAATGTAAAGCAAAAATATGGCTGCTTTATGTTCCAGGAAGTGGAGATTTTTGGATTGTCAGCAATCTTGTTTGGAGGGATGAGTAATGTAAAATTAAGGTGAATACAGCTGGTTAGGCTGTACTCTGGCGAACCTGGTTGTATGTGTGATCATAAAGGCCACTAAGTACCAGAACAGGTTTTTTTATGAAGAAGTTTCTTGGGATGTGAGAGAGTAAGTTGTAGACTGACCTGGTTCTTTGTAGTCTCCTAGCTAAGCTTCTCTACCTAACTTGAATGGTGGTAACAGTATTTCCTACATTGTGGTTTGTTTGTGTGGTTTTGCCTATTGATCCTGGCTAAGTGATTTGATGAAGAGCTCTGGATAAATACAGATGATTTAGGGCTGAGCCAAACCATGAAATTCTTGCTCATGCTAAACTGATATCACTGAGGACAGAGTTCTGACTCTCAGTTACAGAGCCAGAAGACAGAAGGAATAGGACCAGCAGTGTAGTGGGTTTATTGGAGGAACAGTTTTTATCTGCATGTGGGTTGGAGGCATCAACGTTTCCTGAATATTGGGCTCTTCTGTGGGAAACCATGTTTGCAGTGGTCCCCTCTGATCCCTCTCCACCTGTCTTATCTCAGTAACATTGAGGGGGTAAACAATATTGTCTGAGGAAAAAAAGTAGGCAAAACACCTTAGGAAATACTGAAAAACATTCTCTTCAAGTCTTTTTCTTTTTCATATGGAAACTTATAGAGGTAAAAAAAAAAGATACTTGTGATCCTTGATTAGAAAGACTAGAAAGCAGTGGCAGACTAAGGGAGAATATCTGATTTGTCTAAAGGAACCATGATGTCTGAAGTCACTTAGGCTGATTGCAATTGAGTCTGTAATAACCTCCAGAGATTCATCCAAGACCATGTTGTCTATTGAAACATAGCAGACAGGAAAGGTAAAGTAGGATTATTGATTTCTTCTTTGTTCTGTTCTGTATTCCTTAAGTCTTTACCTTATCTTAGTGGATATTTATATTATCCTTAATTCCTGATACTGTGGCCTAGATACAAAGTGGTGCACATGTGCAGTGATAACAGTGCTACCAGTCTGGAGACTATGGACAGCTAAAAAAAAATCTCCTTAGCAACAAGGGAGTCATGCCCTGTGATAAACTGCAGGTAGATTTTTGAGCAGAAGTAGGGGTTCCCACAAACACTCTTGTTTGGCATGTGGGAATGAAAATAAAGCAGCTGTAAATCCTTGGTACCTACTGAAAATTGCCTGATAGTCCAATTGTTGAATTGTTTTAGAAGCTAGTTTATAATTCTTGTATTTAGAAGCTATTTTAGTGTTCAGATGGTCTCTCTTAGAAGAAGGCTGGTTGTGTATATTAAAAACATAATAATGAGTAATGTATTAGCCAATAATGTGGTGGTGTTCACACACAACACTATTTGGAAGCAGCTGTTATTTACCTAAATCATCTCATAACCATGCTGAATGACTTAAGTTCATTGAAATGTCTGAGCAGTTTGGAAACAAGATCTGAAAAATGATCTGGGGGAAAAAAGAAGGATGTCTCATTGCACATTTTGCCTTCCAAAGGATACTTTGTGTTGTCTTTCCTCAGTAGCACTGATGTACCTTGAGTGTGACTGCTGTCTCATCATGTGTGGCTCTGATAGGTTAATTGTGGGGAAAAATGTATGGATCTATTTGCAGGAGATAAACACAGTGTATTGGATTGGGAAAAAAAAAAAGGCAACTAGTCTTTGTCTGATCTCTCTGGGCTGAGTCAGCTGATCTGAATTTCTGACCTAATTTTAGTATGGTACTTAGCAATCATGCGGAGAAAATAAGGTTAATGTGCTGATTAGTAGCTGAGAGTAAGCCACAATAAATAAATATATATATTACCTAATGTTTAGACCTTTTCTTCCATCTTCTATTTGTCTGGTCTCATTACATGACCACGTCTATTCAGGCAGCTACGTCCAGACCAAGAGAACATACTGGCGTATTTCCCACAGAGCCTATAAATTGCAAATAAAGTTATGGGTCAGTATCATTTTCACTGGCAATAAAGTTGCTGTCCTGTGACATGTACATTTGCCATGATACAATATCTGCCGTAGGCAGCATTTCTGGGAACAGAAGGTAGATTTGCCTCAGCTATTTTGGGTGCCAGGAAAAAGGTATTTGGAATTTATATAGGGCATCTGTTAGAATGAGCAGTTGCTTTCTGAGTCACCCATAATTGAAATACATATATTTAGGTACTTTATTGTACATTGTTTTGTGTGGATACTTCACCAGTGCTTTTCTTAATTGCACAAATACAAAATCTTGTAAGGAACAAATAATGAACCCTCCTTCTCTGAAGGTTCAGACATGTTGCATTAATAGGTATGCTTGTAAGAGATGTATACTTTTAAAGTTCTGGCTTCCATTTTTTAGACATAATTTGAGCTACTGTTCCTCTCAGGGAGCTTGTTGTTTTGATTTGTATTACTGTGATGATGTGACTGCTCTGGTGTAATGCTGGTGGTGTTAGTGGGCATGAATTTCTACCTGCCAAATCCTGGACTTAGTCATCAAAATATTTACTTCTACTGGTTTCCCTTGTAGCTCATTCCCAGGATCTAAATGGCTCTGTGAAAAACCTTGTTTCTGCTTGTTGAGGGAAGTATCTAGGCAGATGCTGTCAATAGGAGGAGCTTTTAGGAGCACTGTTCTGTGCTAAAGCAAACAGAAATGGGCCAGCCAGCCAGTGGCAGAGTTAAGCTCTTGTAGTAAAGAAGGAATTGTAATGAACAGCTGTCATTCTAACCTCTCCTTTCTTTGGCAAATCAAGTATTGAAGACTAACCTATCAGCAAAAGTAAGATCATATTTCTCTCTTGTCTTTTTTTTTTTTTTTAAAGTTGTGGAAGTAATTGACTTCAGGTATTATCTGTCTTCAGTTTTCTGTAGTTTTCTGTCCTTAGTTTCCTTCATGGATAAGACAAAAATTATGTGTCCTTTAGCAAAAAGTTGTGTTATCAAGCGTGGGTGACAGCAAGCAAATATAAAAATATTTCTATTCAAGGAATTATTCACTGCCAAAGCTCTGTTCAGCTGAGAAAATGTGTGTAATCTTAGACTATATGGACATGCTGAAGTGTTTCTACCAAAATATTTCTCCCAGAATAAAAAATAACCTAAAGAAAATAATTTCATTATGAACTTAATTTTTTAATAATGTCTTGAAATCAGAACAATACTCTAGGTGAAAGAATTCTGAAAGCACTATTTGTTCTTTTTTCTGAACATTTGTCTGTAGTTGAAAGTCTGTGTAGTAAATTACATATTTCTAAGTTTTCAGGAATAAATACTCAGGCTTGCTAGATTACAATATACTTATAGCCTGACCTCAAGAAAAAGGTGAAGGAAGTGCCATAAATATTTTGGGTCATGGTGAGAGCCTCGATTGGAATACTGCAAACACGTTATTGAGATGTTATACATTACAAGCTTGTTAACCTATTGTTATTGCCTTGGTGTGTTGGTGAAGGGTTTTTTTTCTTTCTGTGTGTTGTTGTTTGTTTTTGTTTGTTTCTGTTTTTAATTAAAATCTAAGTTCACTCAGTGAACGTGATTTTTAGATATGAGGTCAGTGGTATGTGCTCCTTTAATCAAAGGGTTTGTGCTATGAGGAAGCTTAACTGGGGCACTGGTTGTTTTCTTTATCTTCCTCCTGGACATGTTGCATGCTCATTTCATCCTAGATTAAGTTATTGCTCTGATACCACCATTACAGTGGAAGTGGCTGATAAAGTGCGATAGAGACTAATTTTACTACGATTTCAAAACCTTTTTCTCACAAAAATATCACAGGGTGTCTTTTGAGGTTGGGTTGATGTAGAAAACGTAGCATTGATAGCTTTTTATTCATCAGGAGTAAGTAAAATGGTTGTGTAGTCAGTGACCTCCAAATGTATTTTTGTTGCATTTATAAGTAAACAGATGTGATGATCTAGCCAACAAATCCTCCCTTCCAAATGCTCATATCCATATGGCTGCCTGTATTATTGCCACACAAAATAAACAACAGATACAATGCATACTATATTACATTGCTTTTGCTGTTATTCTGAGAAGTTTTATTTTAGAACAGTCATGCGACTAATGTCATTTAAAATTTGCCACACAGGCTGATAGCCAGCTTTGTAATCCAAAGTACCAAGGAAATAAAGCAGAAATCATTATCAGTTTGCCAATTAAATCCTGATGTTATTTTCAATAACTCTTCCCAGATTTTAAGGCTTCTGCCTACAACTTTTACTTCCTTTCAGGAAAGTTACATGACCTCCTCCCCTTCATTGTTCCACAGATTGCTCAGACCTATATTGGCCCACTATGTGGGTGGGTACATTTTTGCTCAGGATTCATTGCTACGTTTAAAAGCATATTAGAAGTGTGGTGTCATAGAGAGTCCAGAAGACTTCTAAAGGGGTTGCAGCCCCTTTTCCTTCTTCTCAAAATCCAGTCAAAGTGACTCTGTGCTATGGGTGTTCACAGGCTGTCTGACCACTTGTGTAAATGAGTGAGCTGGCCTTGCTCCAATTCCATTTGGGCGTGTGTTCCCATACAACCTCGAGGCTGGTGCCGCCTCGGCACTCTGAGTCATCCTGGAGGAGTTATGTTGTACCTCCGGAAGACAGTCCTTGGCACACGGTTGCTGAAAGATGCTGGGGAGCGTATGGTTCTTAATGTCCAGTTTGCAGTCATTTGTTCCCATTCCACTTTTATTTCTAGTCTTTTTTTTCCTCACTATTTCTTGATTACTCCTTAACTATAGGATGCATGATTCTAACTTCTCCCTGGTAGTTAAAATTATCCAGTGTTGCCTCTAACCCAGAAGTCCCTCCTAGCAAGAGAGATGCATGTAGGGCTATGAAAATATAGATATTTTGCGTGATCCTGTAGAGTTCTGGTGGTGCCACTATTTCTAGTCAAAGGTTTGCATTTGTTTGGAAAATGTCTTCAAGTGTATTATGAAATTGCAGAGAGTAGAGTAGAATTGAATAAAAACTGTTGTTATGAAGACTGGATAAAAAGTAAGGAAGACTTTTCAATCATACCCAGATTGAGTCTTTGCAACTAATCTAGGATGGACTTCATTAATGGAGAAGTACATTCAGTAATACACTCAGCACAATTCATATGCAAATTAAAAGCATTGATCTGTTCTAGTTCAGGGTTTCCAATAACCAAAAAGTGCTCCATGCTGAAGTTCACTGACACCTGACAAATGCTGTAATTGTCTGTGACCCGAATTTGGCATTCATGTTACAACCTGAAGGACAGTTACTTGTACTGAAAACATGCAGAAAGAAGTCTCATGAGCCATTAGTAGCAAAATCGCAGCTAGTCAGGGTCCTAGACATGCACACATGCATATTCACATGCACTTTGGAAATTTTGCCAGAACTCCCTATATAATAAACGCTGGCAACGCGCAGATCCAGTCTGAGAACCCAGAAGAACTGTGCTCTATGCTAGCATTAGAATAATAAGAATGAATCTTTCTGTACCTTCAGGAAAATCCATCATTCAACCATAGCTGTTCATAAAGTTGAAGAAAAATAAACATTTTCTTTCAGCAAAACAGCTCAGTGCATCGCTCTTTTAAGGGCCATAAATCACAGCTGTATTTGGCTGGGTTTAATATTAATAAAGACTGCTTTAAGCCTCATCCAGCTGGCAGGTGTTTGTGCCCTTTGCATGTTCTCTTCAACACTGTTCTGACAGGCCACGCATGCTTCTATTTATTTATTTATTTATTTATTCTTATTACTCCATAGGAAAACATAGTATGGTACTTGATTATTTAATTGGGATGTTAATTTTCTTAGCCTAAAGTAGAGAGTCTGCTCTTGGGTATGCCCCTGAAAAAAAAAGAATGTCACACTACTTCTGCAACAGAAGCATCTGGTGAAGGGCATCTTGTGTCGAGTTATGCTAGATCATTGGCTAAAATTTGTATGAAAAAATAATGTGTATGTGCACTGCTTAGATTTTTCGTGCAATTGGATTAAAATAGGAGTAAGGAGAGATTAGAGAAGAAATGGATTGCAGAGATATCATTAGCTGTGGGGTTTATAGTTAATTTGAGACTCCTTTTATTTTTCCTTCTGGCTTTCTACTTTAATTTGAATTGTAATTGTAAGCGTAGTCAGTTTAAAAATATATAAAAATAAACAAGCACACCACAAAACCCTGATGAAACCAACCAAACAAAGAAAGCTCATCACGTGGAGTGTGTGCTGAGCACAGGCCCTTCACCAGCAGTACAGAGCCAGCAGGCATCTCCTGTGCAGCAGCCGTGGTGGATCCGGTGTGGGTGGGCACAGCTCAGCCCTCGGGAGAGCCCCGCTGGGCCGGGGGCGGATGCTGCAGCTCCCCGTGCGAGCTGCTGTGAGCCTGTGAATAAGCAAAGGGAGCTGCTGTGGTCCCACAGAAGGCAGTCATAAGTGGAATTGTTTTTTATTTCACTTCTTACTGCACAATACCCAAGGACCCCAAATGGAAATTAGATTCCTCTGAAACACTAACCCAGTGCACACTGAGCAAAGACAGCTCACAGTGTGAGCTGAAATTGTACCCAACAGGTGACTAAAGGGACAGCTGAAGAGTTAGGGGACTGCTCATTTCCTTCCCTATATTAGTAGAGCAAAGAATAAATTGAAGTGTATCCCCAGTGTTTGTGATGAATTACATCCAGCAGTACTCTCTGAAAGCTGGAGAGAAACAAACACTGTCAACAGACTCTGGCAGATGCTTCTGGAATGTGTCAAGATTAAGGAGACCACAGCCATCTGAAACTCACAGAAATATTCCTGCCAACAAGTGTGTTTCTTGACAAAATGGTAACATTTTAAAAGACCAAAATGGGGAGTAACTGCAGGGTTTTCCATAAATTAATAAGATTTACCTGGGTTTAATCCATTTCTCCTTTTGGTGGATTATATAGGGCGTATCTCACCAGTAGATCCTCTGCGAGCTCAGGGCACTTTAGTTATTGAGATCACATGTTGAAGCCATTAAGTGAATTGCTTTTTACAGCCTTTCCCTGAATGCTGGGGCAAATGCCGTATTTCATACCCTTAGCTAATTTTATGCTGTAATTTAATTTCTGAAACATACTTTTAATTGAATCTTGAAAGACAAAAGGAAACTGCTGAGTCCTTTAGTATTGCAAAAAGAAATCGTTTAAAAATGTAGCCCATCCAGAGAATAATCTTCTATAATTAAAGCTTGTTTTACTTCTCTGGATGCAGCTACAGAGAAGCAAATTCCTGGTGGCTGCAGAAAGCTCAGGGCTGAGAGGTATTGGGAAATGTGGGAAGTTATTTTATGCTCAGCTTTGTAACTCTGACGTGAGACAATCCTGCAGCCCTCCACAATATATATGTCTGAATAAGTAAACAAAGAGAGGCTAATTAAAAATTAGTCTGCTAACACCAAAATCATGTAAGAGCTCTGACTAGTGATCTCATTTTTCTAATTTTTGTTAATGAGATGAACTTGAGAGAGATATCACAAATTTTGTCATAAACAAAACTGAGTATTACAATAAAATCAGTTATTTGCATTGAGACTGCATTCGGTATCTTAGTGGTTAGATTCTGATATTCATCTTCCATATGCAGATGGATTCAAGGTAGTTTCAGAAAAAATCCATATAATCTGTTATACAATTTTGTTATGGGAGAAACATCTTCATTGGGTCAGCAGGAATGCAGGTCTTCAATTTTCTGGACATCTGATTAAAAATAATAGCAGTCAATGCTAAATGCTGCCCACTCTAATGGAGAGGAAATCCTGGAGCATCACTTTGTATTTTAGTATTCTGATTCCTTTAAATCAGCAAGAGATTTGCAATGGAGATTTTCCCTTTTGTTGCTACTGTAGAAAAACCTACGGGTATGTTGTGGAAGTGAGACCTGTACTGGGACATGAAGAATGTAAGTAGAGTAAGAAGCATAAGTTAAAAAGAAGGATCTGAATTTAACCCATAAATCTCTAGCCGAATAGTTTCTAATAAGGGGAAAGAACAAAGACCATATCTTGATCTTTATGTGCTGGGAGAGCTCTGCACTTCAGATGCCCTGAGTTGGTAGCAATTACAGGTGTGAATGGTGCTGTAGGTTTCAAGAGCAGCCCCATGTAAATGATAGACAGAGTTAGGGAGCCAGTGTAGGGGTGCAGGGAATCTATTTGGCTTTAACTAAAATTGAATTTTTATTTGATTTTCAGGCTGGAAGGAAACATGGAGAGATTAAATCATCTTTTTCAATGCAGGTTATCCATTTTCAGGTGCTTCTACAAGTATGGAGACAATGGGCTGACTTTTATTAAAAATTTCATTTACATTGAAGTCTTTCTGCTTTTACATATTTGCTTAGAGGCTTGGGCACTCACTCTTTATGGTTAGGCTCCTTAAAAATTTTTGCTTAAAGGCTGTTTCGTATCTGAAATTATTTCAGGACTTCGATATCTTTTATGTAGAAGCAGTAGCACACAGGAATACCCTCTGTATGTCTATTAAACACTGAAGGCCAAGGTATTCCAGAAGTCTTTGGGCATTTCATATTAGATTCTGGCATCATAGGGAGGTTCCTGAAAGTGCAGAAACAACATGTCTCACTGGAACTGACATCAATCTGGTAAAACAGTCCTATGGCTGCCCCTACAGAAGCAGAATCACCTCAATAAGCCTGGTTTTGGGTTGCAAGTAACTCCAGCTCTATTCCATCACTGGGTTAGGAATGGCAGCCCATATGATGCAGGTCTTTATTAGCCTGCTGTATTAGCAAGCTGCTTAATTTTGGTACCAGATGTTCAAACTCTGATGGTAAAACTCTACCTCAGTGTCAGGAACATCTTTCACAGGAATCTCTTGCATTGACTGTCAGCCTGTGCATTACCATATTAAAAAAGGCAATGACTGCATTTTAGGGTTGGTTTGACGTGATTTTTGTTATTTCACTGGAACAGTCATCCCCTGTTCCTCTCTCTACCAGTTATGGGAGTTGAGAGGGCTGAAGCAGAAATACAGTATTCTTTGTGTTTCAATGTAAAAGTATTCTGAAATTCATGTACTGCAGTTTATGCCAAAATGCAGCTGCTTTTGAAGATTGAACCGTTATCATTTTTGTTACATGGCTATTGTTCTGAGATTAAAAGATTTTAATCAGTATATCACAAATGCCATTTAAGAGATAATTTAAATTGTTTCAGCTTTACATCTGAACTGTTAGGCAAAGCAAAATGCAGCTTTTTTTCCCTAGGAAATCATATTCCTGCATTCTTAATCTGAATTCTGCTATATCCATGATGAAGCGGATCAAGAACTGCATATGTACTTGCCATGGCAACCACTGTATCACATGATGCACACACTAGTTCAGCCAAAGAGCTTCATGGCTTATTAAACAGGCACACGCAGACCCAGACACACACCATTTGGCCATGTGACTGCTCTAGCCCGGGCAGCTTTTTAAAGGGAAACTGTGTTTGAGCATTATAGTGTTTTCACCAGCATTGTCTAACCTGAGTTCCTTCCTTTCCTCTTAGATGCTGTGTTGAGCTTTTTAAAAAATGGATGAAGGTTTATAAGACTCTGCTCATAGGTTTTTTCTTCTGTCTTTCATTTGGAAAAAAATCTGTCAAGATAGTGGGGTTTTTAATTAGTATTTTTTAAATTAGACATTAAGGGGCTCTTTGCAATTGAGTGAGCTATGGTGAACACACTGTTTTTCTGGACACATTTTCTGCTCTCACCTCCTAAATTTCACTCCATTTTGGGAGGTTAAATGAGGACGGAGCAAAAAAAAAAGCCAAAGCCAGCTCTGGTCCATTCCATTATCAACAAAGCATTCCCAAAACTACTTTGCTCCTTGCTGCTTTATACACTTCCTCTTTGACCTGTTGATGACAATGATCTCTGACTCTTTGCCCAACAAAATGTAGCCTGGTAGAAGTTTTTCCTAACTTTGTTTAAAAGAAGTTATGTGTGGCACTTGATTAAGAAATCTTAAGGGCTCAAACCCCAAAGGAATGAGCAGTAGTGTGCAAAGAGAAGTTAGATGGGGCTGGAATGAAGCAAGTGTGTCTGACCTTAATGTCCCTGAAGGAGAGAACAGCACCAGTGCAGTCTTGCCCCAATTCCTTTGTTATAGGTCAGGTGCAGTGTACACCACTGTCCGTGTCATCTCTGCTGCCTGCTGACACTGTTCTTGAGGAGGAGCACACTGTTGTACTCAGAAAGGAGCTGCTGAAGCACTGATTCTTTACTAAAGCAACATGCAATGGAAAGGAATCACTGTGCCATTCTCTTTGCCACTCCTCTGTCAGGTGCCTGATTGAAGCAGTATGGTTTTCTTTGTCCTCTAGTTGAAACCTGAGGTTTTGTGGCAAACACTTCATTTGAGCCCAGCTACATCACCAGGTGCCTGACTAAAATGAAGAACATTGTGCACAGCAACAAAACATTGTGAAATACTGCATTAGTCTTAATTAGTTATTGCCAAAAAACACTTGAAGTTATTCAGGCTCCTGTCTGCTATGCAGATGCAATTATTAAGTGTTGTAGAAAGACCAACTCTTAAGTACATGTGCTGAAGTTAATATTCTTTGTGAGTTATGATGTTGCTTTTGAACTTGAGAAAAACCTATTTTCAATGTTCAGTTCCAGTCTGTCAGATTTTCCTCTTAATTTCCCAAGTAACCAATCAAGGTGCAAATACTGATAATCAACACTATTCAGTGAGAGACTGCTGGTTCCTTGTGTTCTGTTTTAAATGAGTTTATTGTTCAGTTACTATCTTGGGGAAGATCCATGGTAAAGGAACAATAACCTACTTTAGGAATTATTTTAGAGAGGTATTTGTACCTAAATTAACCCCTAAACAGAGAAGGTGTATTATTTGTGTTATTAGGGACACAGTGAGAAAGGTGCTCTCTTCTGAAGTGTGTGTCCATGCATCTCTGCCAGAGATTGTACAAGGATTTTAATGCAAAATCAACCTTTGAGTGAGAAGACATTTAAGAGTATATACAACAAAAAATCTTTTGGCAGAATAAGGTGTTATAGGTTACTGTTTTTATTGCATTTTAAGACTACTAATTTTTCAGTATCATTAATTTGTTAGCAATACCTGCTCTGATATATTACTAAGAGGGAAAGAAAACATAGAGATCATTTCTTTTCTAGGAAGGCACTGAACAAAGGCCCTGTTTGCTCTGCTAAAATGCAGTGAAGATTTTGACATGTGCTCCTAGCGTTCTGCTGCTGCTGTGTTGTGCTGCATCTGCAGAAGGGGAGTAGTGGCAGGAATATTTCCCCTTTTGTGAAACAGCTTTTTAAAATTCCTTCATTCCTACAAGTAGGATTGCATTTTCAAAAAAAAATTACCACAATCATTTTTTCTGAGAATCTGGCCCAAATCTCTCTTCTATTACAAAATTTCAAATTTTGTTAATTCAGTTAATTAATGAGTTTTGCTATCTAAAGGTTTGTGTTTAAACATCAGGTTTCTATACTGTTTGTTTGCAGTTATAGCAGTGGAAAAGGCTATTTCAGCTCATGACAAAATATTTTGACTAGCCCCTTCCTACTTAGTCATTTGTTTGTCCTCAGTGTATGTTTATTGTGAATTTTCTTCCTAAGGGATTATAAACAACATGGTAGCTGTCACTAGATGATCTTTGCTGTCATTTATTGGTGTGCTGATCCAGGAGGTTCTGTGTGAAGTGGATTTGTCAGACTGGGTCTCAAATTTGTGGAAATAATGTCATATACCAGAATACATGAGAAAAAAAGCCCAATAACTTCATTGCAAGACATTTAGGGTTGCTAAGAGACAGAATGCAATTATCTGCCAGTTTGTTTACCATTCCCAAACACTTGGAAGGAGGAGAGCTGTGGGTTGCCCTGAATTCTAAGCTATGTGCAAAATAAGCTGAATGCATTTTCTTGTCGAATGCAGTTTTAAGGGCATTTGGAAGTGACAGGAGAACTCTGACCTGGTTTTTTTTCTATGTGTGAATATCAGTTGTTTTAATTTCCCTCTCACTCTGCGTATCTGCATACATTTCATGCATTTTAAGTGATAACACAAAAAAATGTGAAAAAATGAAATGTGTAGCTATATACAGATTTTCTAGTAAGAGAATTAATGGCTGTATATGATTGAAAATGATAGGTTTTTACTTTAACCATAGCAATGCTCGGTGTTTCTGTGTTATGATTCCACGTGCTGATGTTAATGTGAGGTTGACTAGCATGAGTCATTCACCCATTCTGTATTTCTTTTTCTAAAATGTTTTCTGTTGTGCTTGCACTTTGGAAGTACTGCTATTTATTTTGGGTGCAAACTAAGTTTGTTCCACAATGAAGTTTACGTTTCTCTGTGTCACTGTGCCTATTATGGAGACAGTATAAGATTTATGCCATCCTAAGCTATTCATTTGCTTGGTTTTAAAGGCATGCATCTGGTAAATGAAGTACAGGCTGTAAACAGAGAAAAGCAGAGGTTTCTTTCCCTGTTTTCAGAATGGGAACATCTTCCATTTCTTTTTCTTTAATGGAAATAAATATTCATTTCTAGCCAGTGTGAAACCCTAGCTGTAAAAGTGAAAAACTCACCACAATACTAAAGAAATAAGCACTTCTGAGCAGCCTAATAGTAAGCTCAAGTCTGAATTCATGTTCAGTCAGTATCTCTGACAATGCACTGCTGAAGTATGTCCATATAGGTGCATTACTGTTTTGTGGGACGTTGCTCTGGGAAGGTTAGGACACATTGTCCTGGTATTTGGCCTCCGCACCTTGCCCCAACAAGGGCCATGAATCTTTCTGTTTACTGGAGTTCATTGGGACAACCTTCAGCAAAACCAAACTTCATGTCAATTCCCCAGAATTGTGTGTTTTGAAATACTGGTGATAATCCTGCCCTTTATAATTTCATTCTGAGGACCAGTGATTTTAGTTGATATATATTTGCAAGAGAAACCTTAACATTTTTTTTCAATATAAAATATATGCTTATTTATATTTTTATTTTTATTTAATTAAGACATGTAAATAATTGTTATGGGCACATTAGCAGTTAGTTTGCATATGTAGTTTTTAACTACAGTAGTCTATCTCCTTAGATAATGCATAACTTAAGTAACGTTTTCTTCTGGCATGTTTGCTACTGCTGTATGTGATCATGCTAAACCTCCTACTGCAAGGTCAATTCCATGCTTAAACAGCGTATAGGACATCTTCTGTGTTGGTTAAAATAAAAAATACTTTGCTGTTATTTTTTGGTATAATTTCTTAGAAAAGCTTTCATCATTCCATTTGTTCATTTATACCATGGTCTCCTGCATTAAGACAGAATAAAATGCTTTTGCTTTTGGTGGAAAAAGCTGCCAGTGTACCTGATGGCCTTCAGTGTGCTTGACACACTTGTACTTTTTTGGTACTTGATTGTATCTGTTTGATTTCACAAAGTTGTACTAACCTGCCTTGAGTGTTTCTATGGCATGAGGTCAAATTCCACGTGATCTGCAGAGGTGCTTATCTGAGCTCAGACCTCCACGCTCTCTGTTTCTGACAGTCATTGTCCTGAGGATGTTACGTTTTTTGGGGCAGAGGAGCCAACTACTTGGATTTACTGCTTATGCAGTAGCTGGTCTGTATATAAATAGTGTAGTGGTGCCTTCTGCTCCCCAGGCCAGAAAGGAGGGAGAGCAAGGGACTGCAGAGGCAGTGATGTGGGAGGTGGCCTGGGTGGCAAACTCTGCAGCTGGGTTCCTCTGTGGCAGCTGCAAATCCGACAGCACAAACCCAGGGCATAAGACAGAGCTGTTTTTCTCAGTGATACAGCCAACTTTTATACCTCTGTGCAACTGTTTCAGAAGAGAGCTGCTGTCACCTGCCACAGGCCTGCGTCTGTTCTCCCTGTAAGGCAGCACTACTGTTAATTTGCCAGATCCCTTTGATGTGTGCTCTGTCCCATGGGTTTGCTGCGGTTTCTGTGCTGGTGACAGCAGGAAAATGTGGCTGTGTGGGTCTTTCAGTGAAGAGCATAAGGGGCAGTCAAGCAGAGGTTTTTAGATTAATCTAATATAGAAGTCTAGAAGCAGTAAAAGGGGGCCCGAATTCAAATACACCCCATAGACTAAGATCATGTGGAGGCCAACAGTGGTTGATCCATATTTATTTCCATGTGCTTTCTGAATCATCAGTGATTAAAGGTGCTACTTGTTCCATAGTACTGGACAGCCTTCTGAAATAAACTCTCCACCACCAGTCAGTGAAGCAGAAATAGGAGAACAAAGAGGGTCAGCAGAGGAATTGAAATTCTCAGCTGTTTTCTGCCAAAACAAAAGGAACAGTGTGGTCAATATAATTATGTGCTGGTAGCAATTCATAGTCCCACAACCCATCCTGTCCCTGTCTTGGTTTGAGAACTGGAAGTCCTTCTCCCATGTCCTCTGTAGGATACAGAAACCTTTTGTCAACTTTCAGCAAAAAAAAAAAAAAAAGGTGTTAAGGTCTCTAAGAGGGTTTAAGATTAAGTTAGTTGTATTCTACAAAATCTTTCTTTATCACGTTACAGTGCTAGGCTGTGCATTGAAGAAGGCCTTTTAGTTTCATTGCAAGAGCAAGTTGGACTTTGTTTCTTTTAAAACATTTAATTTTCCATGCTTTGCCTTTGTTCCTAACTTAAGTCCAGGATTGTTAATATTACTATTATTATTTGCATACTTGACTGTTTGTCCCATTTTTTTTTTGTCATGTTGATTGAAGTAGGAGAGCATGAAGAAAATAGAGGTGCTTGTTTGCTAATGGTAGTCATTTCCTAGACAGATTGATTTGGGGCAATCCCAGTGCTTCAGGAAACTTGAGCCTGGACTGAAACGTTCAGACAAACTTATTATTGTGTTGCCAGTTTTATGTGTGTGTTGAGTGCTGCAGTTCTGGTCAGTGCAAGGTTTTACAGGACACAACAATCACCTTTTGGTTTGTAAAGCTGGGGATCTTTTGGTTTTGCAAACTGCAGCTGTGCTCATGAGCAGAAGGGGTTCAGATGTAACCATTTTCAGATGTTAATTTTGCACTATATCCAAATGTAAATGCTTCCACCTATGTGACCCAGGTGTTAAAATTGTAACAGAAGGTGCCTGGATAAGCAGGATTGCCTGAACATTTACTGTATGACTGTAAGTAACTTAGAATTTGCAAGGGAATGCCATCTCCATATGGTGCAGACCTACCAGAGCTTTTGGTTTAAAAGGCTGCAGTAGCCTTAGGATAGCTAAGGTGAGTGGAACTTGTTCAGAAGGGTGAGCATGAAATGACAGCTTGAGAAAGAAATACACTGCCTGCTCTTTTTTTCTCCTTCTCTGTGAAGTCAAAACATTGATCTTTTTTTTTTTAGTTTGAACTAAAATAGTTTTCAGGTTGTTTGATTGAAAATGATTCTTTGCTTTCTCAGTGGTGTCTGCAGTTTGCAAGAATTTTCAGTTTCTCTATTGTGTTTATGAGACCAGAGGATATAAAGATATCTAATCTTGCTGGTTTCCCACTGTGCTTTTTGAAACTTGTGATATTTATTAGAACCAGTCAAAGAGCAGCAGAAGTAATTTGATGAATAATTTGTTTGACAAGCAGTGGCAAAGTTCCTTAGATGATTCATACTCTCCGATTTTCTCACCTTTGTAGTTGCTTTGTTTTCACTGCTGTGTCCTCATTTGTCTCCTTGCAATACTTTCTGCTGAAAGTGATGCAAATCACTTTTCCCAGTCCTTTTCATCTTTCTCTCTGTGTGTGCATAGGAAACAGTGAAACATATCCTAATCTGAGCATTTTTGAGCCTGTGGTGGCTGAGGCTTTTACAGACCTGCACTCAGACTCTGCTCTGAGCCCATTCACCTGAACTTAGAAGGGGAACAGGAGATCCAGTTATGCGTTCTCTAGAACAAATCTCTCTCCAGACTTTCTGGAGCATTCAGGAGAAAATTTAGCTTAATCTTAAAAGTAGCCAGTTTTCTCTCATTTGCAATTTTAGAACCTCATTGCATACATGATTAAATATTTAGTTTCCAGCTTAAAGCAAGTAGGTTTCAGGAGTAGAGTTCTCAGTCTGTGGCATTTTTTTGTTTGTTTTTAATTTTTATTTATCAAGTGTCTCAAAGCAACAGAAGGAGAGTTCTTCCCAACAAGTCACAATCTGTGACCATTTTTCATAAGATGGGATCTCCACTTCTTATAATGCCTGTGTTGCTATTCTTTTAGGGCCTTTATGCCTATTAATGGAGGAAACTGTTAGAATAGTTTAGTCTTTAACCTCTTCCTTGCAGATTGATGCTTTTGATATGTTTTTTGTTGGTTTTTAATGGGAATGTGTGATGGGTCTGTGGTCAGATTACACTGTAACCACACTGGAAAAAACCCCTGGGTCGTCAAAAATCTTCGCAGTTTTGTAATCATAATGAAGGCTTGTATGCCAGTTCTAATTGCTGCAAGTGAACCATTTCCTGACCATGCTAATGGCACATCCTATTACCATAACCATGTCTCAGCCATGGTAGAATACCTGTTGATTTAGGATAGTAGTTATAAAGAAAAATAGAATTAAGCATCCACCACTGCAGAAGACGTTAAATTTGCTTCCACTTTGATTTCATTGTATTTGTCTAGATGAGAAGCCAGAAACAGATTCCAACTGGATTCTGTTAATCAATAAATCTTTAATCAATGGATCTTCAATCAGTGAATTCTCCAACTTTTCCCAAACCACAATTTGTCCTGAAGCAGTGAGGGCTAACATTATATCTAATGCAACTTCTTTTATTTACTGGAATAACATTTGGGATGAACTTGTCCTGAACTTTATTTGCAATAAACCATTGGTGAAATGCTATTTTTTTCATCTCTGCTTGGGTTATTTCTGAGTAGCCTGTTGCATTTTGATGCTATTAAAATAAGAATGCTGATGTAGGGTCCTGATTCAGCTCCTATTCATTATTCATTTGTACTCCAAATAAATAGTTCAGTGCTTGCTGCTTGCTATCAGCTATCATGCTGCTGAAACTGCTAGAGATTGCAGTAAGCAAAACAAAAGGTCACGAGCACTCCAGGTCTTTTGACACTATTGCAGCAATCCTTCCTTACAATTGCATAACCAAGCAACAAATACAGCACAATCAGTTGCCTTTCTCAGCTCAGCACTGCATGATCATTAGTGGCTTTCCACCATGTGGAGTTGTTCCACCCCAAGGGAGATGAAATCCCACCTGAGAAGTTGTTTCTTCTCAAGCTGATGCATATGCCAGCTGTTTCACATCTCCTTTCTTTGAAGGTGTGACAGGCTGTGAAGGAGCAACCGAGGTGGCACTGACATTGCGTGCGATGGAGAGAGGGCTCTGCATCCTGGTGTTCACTCAGCAAATCAAGGGCATTAAATTAAGGCAGTAGGCCCCACATGCTATTTGACAGTAATGGTGTGTTAAACGCGCTACTGTCTGTGCATTTGAGGGTTTACTTGTAAAATCACTGTGCTTTTTGATAGGATGGTCCCTGATTTGTGCTTGGCCAAGATTTTTCTGACTCTGTGGGATGCTTGAAAAAAGAGGGCACTGAGAGGAGTTTCATTCTGCCTCATGACTGTTGTGAAAGGGCCAGAGATAAGCAATGCCTGAAATCTGGAAGGATGGCGTGATAACACCTTTCTGTGCCTCTGGCACCTGGGAGGAATTGGGTCAAGAGGAGCAGTTTGCTCTTCTGATGTTTATGAGCATGATGGAGATCTTGCTGCCTGTAAACCTTAGATGCCATCAAAGACAGCAGGCTAGCTAGACTATGAGTCCAACCAAGTAGGGCAGTTGTTGTGTACCAATGCTACCTTCCATGTGGGAGTTTTTTATATATATTGATAAATTGCTTTCAGATTCCTTAGTTAAACAGGCTGTAGAGCAACACCTTCAAGAAAAGAGGCTATATTGTAAACTGTCAAGTTTCAGTTAATTTCCCAACCATTTCAAAATAATTCTAAATTAAATATTTTAAATTTCTGGTCATGTTCATTCACTTGCTGTAGTGTTTTAGTTATTCTCTCTCAGACAACTCAAAAATAATGACTCCTTTTAAAGGCACTGTGATTGGCAGAAGTATTCCTAAAGTATTATGTGGTAGGTAATTTCCACTCATATTCTCTTTTCAGACTTGGGATTGATAGGATAGGTGCCAAACTGTCACATTATAGCTTTTGGTAATTAAAATATAGTTATTGGTTCTGGATAATTACTTGTTTTTAGAGCAAAGCTTTGACAGACAATATTATGAAGGGTCTCCAGAAATTTGGTTTAAAAAGCTTTTCTCATGCCACAGAAAGCAGAGATTATATTTTGCAGGTAGGGCTATTTGGAGACCAGTTGGTACCATTTAATGTAGGAGATGGTTGAATGATTTGTGGAAAATAGGGTTATCTGACAAATTCAGCCCATATTTCAGTTAATAAATAATTCATAAACTGATCGTGACTTCCACAATGCATTCATTATTCATAAGGGCTCACTGAATAATTTGTGCAAACAAATTTCAGCCTGTAGAGTACCCATGAGTTGTTTTGTGCTTGTTATTCTTATTGTGTGATCATGGTGTTTGTATTTATTTTCTTACTGCACACAACTTTGTTGGAGGGTAGTAGATAACACTGAATAGTTCCCAAAGCAAATGGAATCCTTTCCTGGATGAGACAAAGAGTATTTATGTCATGCTTTGCCACTGCTGCTTTTAACACAAAGACATTGTTGTGGCTGGAGCTGTTTACGTCTTCAAGCAGAAGCCCACAAAGACGTGGTTCAGTTGGGCTTAAGAATTATAGGACCAAACACTCAGTGTCATCCAGTTCTGCACAGATTTTTTTCAGAAAATGTTTTTATGCCTAACTCATCTTCTTTTCTTCCTCCTTTATTTTTCCCCTTCAAGGGAATTTTTGCAGATGCTTCTTTGCCCCTTTCCTTTTCATAAAAATTGTGATTCATCTGTTTTTCAGGGGAGTTGGATACTGAGGAAGGGAGAAAGGATGAGGAGCAGGAGATGGTAACAAGAACATAAATAATAATAATAACAAAAACATCTTCTGGAAGTTATATACATATTTCAAAAATCTCCAATAAGAGAACTTGAACTGATGTAAATAAATCCTCAGTGCCTTATAAGTAAGACAAGAGCTTAAAGGGGAGTATCTGTTGTCCAGAGAAAGAAGGCTGGAGAGACTCATTTGATCTCCCCTGCCACAAGCAGCACTTTGGAGAGCAAAAAGGTACCAAAGTAGGGCTTTGGAGAGAAGAACTTTCTTTTCTCTCTGCCATTGTTACAAAATACAAGCTCAAGAAATTCACTAAACCTGTTTTCTTTTGCTTCCCCTCTCTTTGCCTGCTTCCTGTATTCAGACTGTGAACTAATTACAGAGCTAACTGTGGCTCTGCTATGCACCAATGGGACCATGGGATGCTGGACACAGCAGCATTGGAATGTCCTGCCTATGGACACTTCACTCAGCCTCAGTGGGAGTGGTCTGGTGTATCCTGTGTACCTCCTGAGTAATGCTGCTTGATTTTTTCTCTTACTCATCTTAAACTGAAATAGGTTCTTGATCATTTTAGGAGACTCAGACTGTTTCTTCCTTTATGTTTTGCCATGCTTTTTTTAAATAATGGAAAAATTTCTACGTATAAAATGGGGGTAGCGTTCCTTACTTGCCAATTCTGAGACAGATTAAAGATCAGAAGCCATATAATTCCATGACTTGTAGGAAAACAACTGGAAACAAGTTTTCAGTTTTCATTGGTGAGAGTTGATGAGTTATGAAAAGGAGTTGATAAGGTACTCCTTAAGCAGCTGTGGAGACGTAACTTTTGAGGCAATGGACCTTTTTATCGGTAGCTTGGGTTAATAGCTTGTTAACTCTGGTCTGTTTCAGAGTGATACTGAGCTGCTTTATTTTGAGGGGAAGCAGAATATAGTATAAAACTGCTACTTACATCTGTATGCTTAATGTCCCAGGTTTTTGTTATTGTGGGCACCAGGTGTCTTTTGCACCAGACATCTGGAGTGATAAGCAACCCCCCCCTTTTTTGTGTATAGACACATAGGTAAACATGGTGAAGTCCTGGAGTTACTAATGTGCATCTTGATGAGAAAAACAGTCACACACATTCTAATTATTCCTGTTTGGTAATAATAAATAATAATGTTGTCTGCTATTTGTACAACTGGATCATCCAGAAGCTCTGAGGAAGATTAAGCCAGCCTCACGCTTCACGCTAGAATGCCATTTCTGAAGGCCTGGGTATTGAGTGCAGCTCATGAGAAAATCTGAGGCACTATTTGAGATTATGTTTGGATGCTAGAATTAAATCAGAGAATTCCCATGAGATGTGCGATGCCGTTCAAGTTGCGTTCCTCAGGCAGAGTATCTGTTTCTGTGTAGTATTTGTGATTTTGGGAGGAGAGTCTGGATGACTTGTTCATGGGGTCTGGATGCCTCTGACCTTACTAGGATGAAAGTTGGAGACTTTCAGCTACCAAGTACAGGTGTAATTTTGTGATGACAGTACCTACTTGGTGTCAGATGCGACATGGTGACCCCTTATAATCATTGCATCAGACAGCAATTTTTGTAGTAGAAATAGTTCCCTTATTTACACCCGCTGGTTCTTCACTAGGAAAGAGTAGAAATGAGCATCCCCACTGTTGTCACTGGATGTTAGCCCAGCCTCTGAATTAAAAACATATCCCATATGTGAGTTTAGGCACTGAACCTTGGTGTTTGGCCTTCAGTCATAACTCCCTGGATTCAGAAAGCTCTCAAAAATTTGGGAAAATTTAACTCAAGATCTAATTCTGGATTCAAATTTCACAGCCTGTTGATACTCTCATAAGCTTTGCCTGTCTGTGAGCCACAGAAACAAAGCTGTGTTTTCCAAATAATATGTAACCAGTGGGATTGGATAGTTATGAGAAATATTTGCTCGTGTCCAAAAGTAAGCCTTTCAAGGTAGGAACAAAGAACATTTGGAGTAGTGTGTTTATTGAAAAGAAATTTCTCTTATGT
>JAWWLV010000011.1:16653700-16679421 GCA_035041135.1 Platyrinchus mystaceus | reverse complement strand
GTTGATACTCTCATAAGCTTTGCCTGTCTGTGAGCCACAGAAACAAAGCTGTGTTTTCCAAATAATATGTAACCAGTCATTCTGCTGGAGTGGGATTGGATAGTTATGAGAAATATTTGCTCGTGACCAAAAGTAAGCCTTTCAAGGTAGGAACAAAGAACATTTGGAGTAGTGTGTTTATTGAAAAGAAATTTCTCTTATGTCTCCACAAAAAAGGTTTGATTTTAGCCCAAACTGTAACATGAGCCCTGTTGAAGGACTTCTGAGCTATGAAAGAAGGGGAGGTAGAACTTTTTAAGCCAGTTTTGCTGCAAAAAGTAGGTGCTTCTTAAAGCTGCATTCCCACTGTAAAATGATGTATACCATTGTGAATAAGGTACCATCTTTTATAGTACTCATTTTGTTTGAGAGAAAAAGCAAGCCATCGGTTCACCTTCAATACTTTAATATGTACCACTAATAATCATTACGGTTGAAGAGATGCTATTATGCCATATGCCCTTTATTGGTCTCTAGGGAGTATTTGCAAGTACACAGAGATGAGTGTAAGTTATTGCTGTGATAATCAAACCATGTGTGTCATATGCCACTTAGAAATGATATATTATTTAATAAAAAAGCTTTTTTTAAATTAAGCAATACTTCATTTTAAAATGTGTAGGCATTTATCTTGTATGTAAGGTTAAATAAATATATGTGTCATGGAAAGGGACAGAATTCTGTAAGCAATAGCTGAAGCCTATGTGATCAGATTTAGAGCCCTCAAGAAAAGGTACCACTTCTTATGTCCTCCCACGTATTGTGTTTGAATTATCCTATTTCCCTTTTCCCTCTGCTTTAATGGATAGTCATCGGCTGTGTAATTTAATTGGCAACACTTTCATTGCTTGGGTTATCAGTCTGTATTTTTTATTAAATTCAGCCATCCTTATGTCTAAAAAAATACAAGTTTTGGAAGAGAGAAATTCACAGCTGGACATTTTTGATCACTTAGTAAATAACAGAGTGGCATTAATTTCATTTCTTCTTTGTGTTCTTGGTCTAGATTTTATTTTTTATAAAGATTTGTTTTAAAGTTTATAATTTGCCTATTTAGAATAAAGATTTCTAAAGGATTTTAGTGGAAGGAAAAATGCTGACAGTGTACTCTGCCTTCCCAGTTAAAAAAGTTATTAATCTAAAATGCATCCTTTCGCCATATTTGTTTTCCCATATTTGATCAGTTCAAGACACTTGCAGAATTTTCCCGCTGATTACTTCTAAATATTTCTATAGCTGAAAATACAATCTTTCTGTAGCTAGCAGGAGGGTATTCCTACCTATCCCAGGCCAGAATATCTTCCTTGAAATAAGAAATCCCTTGTGAAAGAACTCCAGGTCCTAATCCTGGACATGGAATAAGAAATCACTATGTGGCTAAAAATTAGATTCTAATTATGCATAAGTTAAATAAAGTAGGAGTTGGCTAACTGACACCGACACAAAGTGCAGAAAACAATTCAGGGCTGGCTCCTGCAGCATCCAGTTGATGGAAGGATCGTCATCCACAGAAATAGAAACAGCACCAAGCTCCAAACAAGTCTAGTATTTTAGATGCTGTTTGTTTGGGGCTTTGTGATCTATCTACCTTTCTTTCTTTTCTCTCCTTCTGACAACCTAGCTGTCAGGAAACTAACCTGCTATTTAGTCTAATGATGTGTTTACATTTATTAATCAATTTGAATATATATTTTCCTCAGTGTGACATTCTTCCTCCTTGTCTCCTCCCCCAGATCTAAGCTGGCATCATTCAAAGTGATGAGTATCTTCCTTCTTTTTTCACTTGAGAAAGTGGCACAGAAGTTAAAGCACTTCAAAGAGATTGTTATCTCTCCATAGCTATTGTATAATTAAACATCAGCCTCCCCTTTCTGATGTACATTCTCCTTGATCTTTAAGTAGGAAAACAAAAAGAAGAGGCATCTCCTATGTTTGTCTCCTCCAACGGATGAGCATTAGCTTTTCACCTTTCTGCTGTAAACCGACTTGGCTTTGTCAAAAAGAAGCTGAAGTAGGGCAAAAAGATTTGCATGCTGCTACAGAAAGTTACTAATATAATCTCTCTAACAATTGATTACATTGTGAGGATGTATGATTAATGTTAGCTTGGTCAAATGTGACCTTTTAAATGTAGGACAGGATGTGTGCAATGACTTGCAAGATTTAATGTGGAGTTTTAAGCTAGGGACAAGGGGATGCTTTGCTTGTCTGTTTTGCTCAACATGTCTCAAATAGGTTTTAGCTGTAGCAAATTAGGTAGAGCTAGATGAAATGAAAGCCACCTCCGGCTGAATTATCCAACTTAAAACAGCTTTAGCATGCTATTTTTAGATTTAAATATTCCTGTTTCATGGTGGGAGATGCCAAAGTTAATCTGCTTATGAAGATTCAGACTTCTAAAGTTTCCACATGGGGTCTGTTGAAGAAGGAAATATATTTTCTGGCTTAGTGTTCTAAAGAAATTTAACTTTGGATTTTTTAATTTAGCTGGAGGAAGCAAATTGCTACCCAGGACCACATTTTGGTACAGTAGATAAACCCTTACTGAGCCAAATTTTCAAGCACGTAAACTCGCATTGTGTCACCAGCTTTGATGAAGTGACAGGGTTTCTGCTATCAGCCAAGGATTTTGTTTCTCTGGAATCACTCAGTGAGAGTGGTAGGTGAGGGGACAGGATACATGGCACCAGACATTCCTTATTTTCAGCTCTTTCCACCAAAAAAAAAAAAAAGCCTGATCAAAGATGTTCAAAAATATCTCTACTTTAGATGACAGTAGACTGACTGTCTAGAACTGTAACAGTTGACTCACATGAGACAGGTGACAGCATCTTGCTTGGTTTCAGGCTCACTGCAGTATGGTCTAATGAAAGTATCTGCTAAAAGCTCATTAATGATTGAGCTTTAATTTATTGTTATACATAACATAACGATAACTATTAGTGCTGCTGATCTATGGCAGAGGGCTGAATGTGCAAATAGCTTTTCCTCTAGTCTGAAACTAAATGTTGCTGGCCTGGCCGCAATCCCAGCTGGCTGGTTAAAAAAACGTGTCAGGGGATCACAGGAATATAGACATCAGTGGTGCATTTGGAATTAAAGCTTGCTCTGAGCTCTTGATTCCTTTACTTTCTTTAAAGATTTCCAGCACAGTGCAGCGTGGATAACTCTTTTTAGCACAAAGAAGCTGTCCAAGCAATTGTCTGAAGTATGATTTCAGATGGGTTTTCTCTGAGGAAAATATTTGCCTTTAAAACTTTCCAGCTCTAATTAAGCCTGCATACCTACATTTCACGTCTGTGTGAGCTGCAATTGCTAACATTTGCACAGCAGAGGAAGCAAGGAGCTGCCATGGCTGCTTTGTAAAATGCGAGCAAGCAGAATCCGGCAGTCAGGCCGAGTCAGTTTTAATGACTGACTGACTGACTGGATCTTGCAAAAAAGGATGGAGCTCTGCTGCATTTGGAGCCTGCTTGAAATAAATACGCCTTCGCTTCAGAACTGGAGATTACAAGCTCTTCTTCCCTTCAGGGATTAGGCTGCTTTGTGGCAGCACTGGCAGGGGAAAAGGGGGCTGCAGGGGAAGCTCAGGGAAGGGCTGTGTGTGAGGGAGGAACAGCAGCCAGAGGACCAAGGTGCCTTCACTTACCTTCCAATCCATCATGTAGTCACCAAAAGCATAAGGCTGGGCTAGCATCTTAGGGTAACAGCTACAGAAATAAGTAAGGGAGGAAGGAGAAATAGTTGTAGCTGACTGGCTAAAGGAGAACTAATTCATTTCTTGGCTACAGTCCTGCTGTCCCCAACTCCTGCCTGTTCTGTTGGTGCAGCAGGTAGTGTGGGTGGGATGGAGTTGTCTTATCCCATTTTTCTTCTTCCCTCGAGGCAGCAGGAGCTGCTTGCTAATAGGCCCATGGCAGAGGGGATGGATATTAGCTCAATTATGCTGTGGATCCAAGCCTGAAGCAGAATGTTTCATTTCTTCTATTTCTGGGTTTGCTTATTCTGGATGAGTGGACTGAAATGAATCTCTCTGTGTAGCATGGATATGTGGGAGGTGTGTGCCTTTCTGTCTCTGGGCAATAGCTACCTGGCTTCTAGGATTGTCTTTTTGGCCTGATTTTTCACCTTGGCTGGCTATCAGTGTAAATCAAGGCATAGTCTCAGAGATCAAATTATACTACTGCAATGTTACTGATGTGCTAAGCTGGTGTGAAATCAGACTCTGATTCATGTCAGCTCCCTGGGAGTAAGGAAGGAGCTGAATGCAATGCTTACATCCAATAGCATCAGTCACTGTGTGCAAATCCAGTACCTTGTCTGAGACTTCACTGTCTGCAGCTGCAATACCAGGTGAGGTACATGAATCTGTGCTAGTGATCCAAAACCATGAGCTTGTTGCATCAGCTTTTATTTACCACAGTTAAAATGGAATTTATTCTCTGGGGTTATTACTGTCACTCATTATTAAAGGTCTAATTAATACTGTTGATTCTTTATTATTTGTTTAGAATTAATTTCTTATTTCCTACTTCAAGAATGTTAGCTATGTAAAAACAAAAACTTTAATTAATTGACTGACGTAACTTTTCCAATATACATTAACCCTGCTCCTTCCTCCACATGTATCTAGAAGGGCAGAATAAAAATGACATATGGAAAATGAAGCAGAATGTCTAAGCTCAGGTCATTAAAGTGGTAATAATAAAGGCTTCACTAAATGGAAAGTACCATTAGTACTCCAAACTGTCTTGATCAAAACTCAATTCATTTGTATTGTTTAAAGTGTTAATTAATTTGGGAAAAAAAGTTTGTATCAATTTAATTCATAGCATGGTTGTTAAATTGTAAATAACTGAAACTGCTGAAGCTTTTCCTCTAATAAAATTGTAATTGGCCTTTTAAAGTAACTGCACTAATAAATTTCCCTTTTTCCTTCTCCTCGTACTTAGCAAAGATCCTTAGTTGCCATGAGTCAGTGTCTTTTAGTCTCATGATGTTCTGTAGCCTACCCAGCTGAGAATCTGGCCCAAAGCAGGGCTGTGACAAGAGAAGAGAAACATCACCTCCAAGGTATTTGTGTATAGGATTGTTACTGTGGCTGAATTCAGTGCATTGCTACTTACAGAGGAGAAAAACAGAGCATTACAATTATTTGTGTTCACTGAGATATTTTATACACAAAGTGATAGAAGTGATAGAAATTTGGAGTAAAAAATCTGGTTCTGTTTTGCAGTTGCCGATAGTTACATGTTAAACTGGTTTTATTAATATGGAACACAGGGTAGCTGTAATACACCACTTCTTCTCAGGACATGTAAGTATCTATGTGCTGCTTCTTGTTGTAGTACCTCTGCACCTCCTGATCCACAGTGTACCTGATGTCAATGCTGTGGTTGCAAAATGGAGCTAAAAAACCTAACTTTGTCCCATTTTAGTCCCATGAATCACCAGAACTGTGTATCTGAAATGCCTGTGCAGCTGCTGTGGAAGGACAAGGGCCTCCAAAGGATGAATACTTCAATAAATGATGGTATGAATAATTAAGCGAGTCTTCTCAGGCAGTCTGTGTAGTGAAGCAAAGAGATGAATGGAGGTCTTCCAAATTTTGAGTGACCTCTGACTTCAGGAGTATCCCCTCCTTCTCAGCAGTCTAGTCTGTTCTGATGTTTTGGTTTTATTCTCTATGCCATTTCTGATAGCAGCCATGCCTAGTGATCATATTTTTCTTAAAATCACCTTGGATATAGTAATTCTTTTGTGCACAAGAGTGCTTCAGGAATCTCTACTTATTACTGTCAATATGTTTCTGGGGTTTTGATGTGAAGTGTCTCTCTCTCTCTGTGGTTAGTGTATTTCCAGGCCACCTCATCTACAGATTCTGCATTAAATATTGAGGCTTGTACGTGTAACCTTTACAGTTTTGCATGTGTACAGAAGACTTTATACATGACAATACACATTTCCAAGTGCAGTGATCCCATTCTTTTGGGTTTGTACCTGAAAATTCAATGCACCTTTGCTTTCTTACAGCAAGTGTGTGATATTCTGGCAGCAATTTGCCCTGCACAGGAGTGTGGCAGAAGCCCCAGGATGGAGCAGAGTCCTGGAACTTGACTGTGGTTTCAGGTGCTGGGTTATGCAAGTGCGTAACCATATGCTCAGGGTACTGGGCAGGGCTCTCCCTCGCACTGCCAGCAGCATCCCAGCCTCCCTTTAAGAGAGTCTTGAGAATGGAAGCCACCCAAAATGTCACGTAATGATACTGTTGCATCTTCTATCTCCCGGTTGTACACAGGGAAGTGTTCCTCCCCTTACAGAGGTGGGAGTGTGTAGACACACCAGAAATCATATGTCAGATTGCAAGAAACCTGCTCTGGTGTCTAATTATCCCGAGTCTGCAGGGCAGCTTGCTGATTCCCTGTAAATAGCACTTAGTCTAGTCTCAACCTGTTAAAAGTATACAACGATTAACATTTATTTTTTCCCCAAGTATTTAATTTTGACAGCACTATAAACAAAAGCACTTCAATGCATCTTTCCTTGCTGAATTATTTATTTGAATGTAGATATGAATCATCATTATTGCGGAATACAGTGAAGTCAGGTCCTAGAAGGAAAACATTAGTGCTAATTAGCTGGAAATAAAATTGTCAAAAATACTTGATTCTAATTAGGGTCTTTTTAATGTTTATACACTGCGGACTTGATCTTCCTCAATGACTGTGTAAATCTGGAATGCTTTCATTGCCTCTAGTATGGTGTTCATGCAAATAAGATGATAACTTTATGGCTCATTCTAATGGTTATTATATGCTGTTAGCTAAATAAGAAAGCAGTTCAAACTTTAAATTGTTTGATTAAGTAAAATCAGTCCACGTTTTACACTGCCTATCTAAAGCATAGAAATATTAGTAGCTATGCAATTCAGGAACTGTAGACCTGACTGTACTCTGAAAAATAACCACATGCTCTTATCTATTTTACATAAAGTATGCATGTATAATTAACTTACTCCTCTTTATATATGGCTGGGATTTTTCTGTTTGTATACTGGAAGTATTAGAGTTGATCTGCATGATGAGTGATACTGAGTTATATGTGTTAAGAGTTATTTAGTTTATTTGTCCTTTTCTTAAGTGAAGCTCAGCTACTGCTTCTATGTAATTCCTCAGTTGTTCCCCATCCATTTTCACAATCTCCCTGTTCATTAAAACACTCAATCCTGCAGTATTGCCTCTGCTTTGTACTTCTTTCTCAAGAGTTTTCTGGAATAACCTTTTGATGGTTGGGCCCAAAACTTAGGATTAACCAGATGTGACATGGGTTTGGCTTTAGTATTTCACTCTATGTTTTCACAATTGAGATAAAGTTTAGACTTGTATCTGAACCTCACTGAACTTTGAAATCTAGAGAACTTGCGGGATCTTATCCTTGATAAACAGGAATTTTTGAATCTTGAGTGGCCTCTCACTGACTCCTGGTGGTCTGCTTGAGACCTCCAGAGGCACTTCTGCACTTCTGCAATTCCTCCAGTCCAGATTTATAGGCTGTAGTCCCTTCTCTTTAAGGTCCATCCCCTCTACTTATAAGTGCAAAACCAAAAAAAAGTATGTTCTTTGGTTTTCTGAAATGAAAGCAATAAAAAGTCATAACATTTTTTTATTGAGTTAAATTCCAATGCATTTATGCCAAACCAATGTGATTGTAGAGTGTTAAGCTATTTATTTTTGCAGCTACTTAAGTATAAGCTAAAGTAGAAAACATTTTTTTCAGCAAATAATTGACATGTTATTTTTCTGCTTTATAAATTGCTTAAGGGGCTTATGATTTTATTCATAGATTAATAAATTTGTTATAACTGGATAATTCTGTGGCTAATTCTGGAGCTGCTAGTTTATAAACAATTTGAGGATTTTTAATTCAGAATTCAGGGGTTATCAGTAGCTGCTTTCCTGTGTTCATGACTAGTTCTGGGTTCTTGCTTTTTCATGATCTGTAGGATGGATGTTTGGTCCCCATGTGGGACCTTTAATGACAATTGCAGCAGCAAAAAATAGTGACTTTAACTTGGTTGATTTAGCAGTGCAGCATATTAGGTTTCTGCTATGGCCATCACACTTTGAATCTTTTTGTCTGGGAGTATTCTTTAATGTTTTGCCCTAAAATGAGCCAATTCTGAACCAATCCTATACCAGGGTGACTTACCTTATATGTTTACTTGGGGATTTGCTCACCCCAGGATCTCTTAGGTCAGGAAAGAATAGAAATAGCTTTGCTGTTTAGCTGAGAATTAAATTAGAGAGGTCTTCTGAAGAAATGGATCATTTATTTTTCCAGATAGGTCCTGAATTAATAGCTGAATGGATGAAACTGTTTCTCTGTGCTAGCCTCCCTTACTGTCCTGAGTTCTGCTTAATGGAGACTTGAGCCCTGTTCTGTTGTGCTGCAGCCCCATTAATACAATCTGGAGAGGCCGTCGAGGGAGTTCAAAGATGTATAGTGACATATACACTTGTGTTCAATGAAATATGACTCAATAAATGGAGAAATTTCATTTATCACCTGTCTGAGGAGGCTGAGTGGGAATCGGGAGATGCTTAGGAAAGGGCTGCTCAGTGTGCTTTAGGTTGTATCTCATTTCATTCCAACTCAGTCAATTCTGCTGCATTTAAGATGACTGTAATGAGGGATGTAATGTCTCTCTGAATTACCTGAAAATCTTTTAAAAGCTCTGTCACTATTCTTTCCCTTGAGATTCAAGGGTAATCTTGGGTATTTGCCATCTAGGAATCTACCTAATTACCTGAGGTTATACACTGGTCAGTAAGAGATACTTTATGAAGGACAAGGGAATTATTCTAGTGTTTGTAAAGCCAGTAATTAGGCACATCTTTTCCCTGGAGATTGGTTTGAGCAGACAAATCTAGGAAAGTCCCGATCTCCCAACAGGAAACTCCTATTTCACAAGATGATCCATCTCCTCAAGTGGGTCATCGCCTCACCTGTGGGGCTTAGTTGCACAAGGACTTCAAACTGGACAGAGGACAAGTTTCAAAGGATGTATCGCTGGATCCCAGAAAGTTGATGGGTGTTCATAGATCCAAAGGTATTTCCACTAGTTATAAAGCAAAATTCCCTTTCTAGTCTAGTGAGTATAAAGTGTAAGGATGATATCAGCCCTCCCTTTCACAGGGACACTATCACTTACTGTGGCAGCAGCTTTGCAGCCCTGTCACCTTCATCACTTTCCCTGCTTTTCCCAGGCTGCACCAACCTCTGCTCCTTGACCAGCTCCCTACTCCTTCACAACATTTTAAGGAGCAAAATATGGTTGCTCATATGGAAGAAATACTTTTGTCATTCCTTGAAGTTCTATGCTCTCTTCTTGGCCTGTCTTATTGACATTGCTCACTGACTGGTTCTCCTAGCTCTCGTTTGGCCCAGGCTGGAAGGAAAGGGTCTTGTTCGTCAAAAGCAAGGTGAGGGCTGTGGCTTAGGTTTGCAGGTTTGAGTGGCTTATTGCACCCCTCTATCCTCCTTAACTTCCTGTTAGAGACGCCTAAATGAGATGTATCTCCTTGCTAATTGCTGCAGTATGCAATCAGGCCTCATAATAATATGTTGGGCTTTACAATAATTTACTGTAATTTTTGAAGGCAATGAAAAGATTTATTGTGCTTTAGTCTATCCTAAAAGAACACATCTAGAAAGCATTTTTAAGTACTTTGAAGAAATATTATGACACTTTGTTGGCAAGATAACTCCATCTAGAAGCAACATGAGGAAAAAATGAAAAGACAGGGATTACTTGACTTCGAAAAAAACCTAAACAACATGCTTTTAACTTTATTCCATGACACTTCTCTAACTTGAAACTGATGAATAGAAAGTTATAAAGGCTGGGGATTTCGATGCTTTTTACACCATATCCTAGGACCGTGAGTTCCACCAACGATTTTAATACTAAGTACATTCTTTTATGTATTTTGCACAAAAGTTTCTTATAAAGCATAGGGAAAATAGACCAGTTGTTTGATGGTTTCTCCTAGGTAATACTTTGTATCAAGCTTCTACAGTAGTTTTCTTCTTAGGGTTGCTAAAGCACAGCTTCTCAAGCCTTGGTTTTATTTTTAAATTATAGAAAACTATGCTTAAAACATGGTGTTAATCCAAAACCTTTCTACCTTGACCTGGCAAGTATGAGTAGAAAAAATGAATTGGTTTTCCGACTGAATTTCCTGTGCCATATTTCACACATTAACACATACTAGTAGAAAAGACTTGGCCTTGAAAATGCTCTCCTTATACATATAGGACTTCATAGTCTGAGGTTCTTCACTTATTACATAGAATAGCCAGCACAGAATTGGAGGAATTTCTTTATAATAATTAAATAAATTACCTGGGAGATAAAGTAGATGTTAATTTTAACATTTCATTTAATACTTCCTTAGGCCTTCTATAGTTGGGTAAACCAGAACTGTGATTTGTGTTTGGATCAATGAAATACTCCCTTAAATAATAAACTTCTTGTTTATTCTCAGTGGTGATATCACACTCCCGCCTCACGATTTTAGGGTGAAATAGTACATCCAAGATAATGATCAGACTTCTATTCCTACCACAGAAAATAATGATTCATTTGACTTTGGTCATCTTGTAAACATCCTAGTGCATAGGAATCGAGAAGAGAAATACATAAGACATCTTTATTGATTTATACATACAGTAATATTTACAGTGTGTGGTTGCCCAAAGTAGCAACATATATTCGTGCTTAGATCAGATTTTAAGTTCTCGGGCTCAGCCTCAAGAATAAACAGAATGGCAAAACTGAAACTCAAGGAAATGATGATAGACTGAATCTTCTGAAGTAGTTCCAACTCATTTTACATGCTGTTTGACTTAAATCATCATATCATCATTTTGTATGAGAATGGCCATTTTTGTTTTGGAAAACTGCTTGTTGCAGATGATTTTTATGGAGGAATGAAGCTCACCAGAAAAAAAATTAAGCAGTTACATGATATGGTATCTAGAACCCTGAAATGATTTCCTTACTCCAAACAAAGAAATTTTGAAGTATACCATTTTTGTGCCAGCAAAGAGAGCCATGTCAGCAGATCTAAATCCAAACTTTGGGTTTGTTTGTAAACTCAAGACTCTCATCGAGTCATGTACAAAGGCAGGCCTGTATCAAAACACAGTAGGTAAGTACATTTGCTTCTGATGTAGGTCAAATGTGTTGCATGCTCCTGTACCATCAATGGGCTTTATGAAATACAATGCAAAATCTTAAATCGGAGCTGGACCTGAGTATTCCAACATCTTCCCAAATGGTGTCATTGCATTTTCATTGTACTCATGTTCACTTGGGTGATTCTGGAGGCACACAGAAGGCAAACACAGTTTTATGCCTTTACTCAGCAGTGGAGTTGAGAGTAGTAGAGAAGAGAGTTCACTCTCTTTAACAGAGGAATTTTATATCCAGTCCAGAGAGAAAACAAATGTCCTCCTATATGGAATATTGCCAGTTTGATTCCTGATGAAAGGAGTGTAGTATCTTTGGATCTGAGCCCTGAAAATGCCTGATTTAATACTATGACTTTTACAATTTTTCTTGCCAGCTGATGTTTTACCAGTGGCATCATGTGTTTATAAACAGAGTTATCCAAAGGGATGCCCATGACTTGTGTAGGTCATGTTGTTGTCGCTATGTATTCCCAGTGCCAAAGTGGAAAACTATGTCTCCTGAAACCTCTTTCTGGCATCAGCTTATATTCGTTTCCCTACAGTGCATTTGGACTGAGCTTTAGGTTACGTATTTCTAAAGTAACTATTGGTAATTTCAAGACCTCTTACTGTCTCCACTGGACTTTGATTCCGAGGCCAGTGTGCCGTAAGAGCTAGAAGACATATCCTGTAGCACTTGTATGGACAATGTCTTCTACAGGGAGTATGTTGCCTGTTAAAAAACCACATGGTTAACCTCTTATGACTGTTATTAGTTAGAGAGAACTGACTGTGACTGTCGCATCTCAGGGTCTAAATTTTAATAACTCCGCTATTCATTTCCAGCCAAGGAATTACTGTTATTTATTCCTTTCTCAAAGAGATTCAAATGGACTGGAAACAGGCTGAGGATGGGCACTGCAGAGCCTCTCCTCACCTGCCATCATGAGGCTAAAGGTGCTGTTGCTACCAGCTCATCTCTGCATTTTAAGTCCTCCATGAATGACACCTGTAACATGTCAGGCTGCTGGGAAAATATTGCAACCAAAGTACAGTCCCAAGAGCTCTTAGTTTACCCAGTAAGGTATACTAAATGTAATGGCCAACTGAAATCATATTCATGGCTTTGACTGCAGCGTATTTTAAGTTAAAGGGATCTCGTTGCAGGATAGGTGTCACAGCAAAACAGATTTTGTATAGCTTTTTTAGAAAGCATTGGGCTATTTCCATTTCCATGTACAGTACTAAGGATGTTACTGTTAACTATGCATAGACACAGTATCTTGTGTGAGGGATCCAAGTTTAATGGTTTTATACTCTCTGTCAACATGATGTATCATAATTGGTTTTTTGGACGAGTTACAAGCTGAGCATAAATATTTAGTATTAATGAATTCAGGTTTATTATGTGTAAGTGTATCTGCAGTGCAGCAAATAAGCATCCATCCATGAAGCATCTTAGCATGTTCAGGGCAGGAATTCCCCTTTGTTTCTCATCTTTCACTTCCTGCTTATCTGTCTTCTGAAAAACAAAATAACTTGGTTTTTTTCCAGTTTTTACTGGTCCCCTCAGCTTTGGCACTTTACCACGTATATGGGACACACTCTTGCATTTCTGTCTGTCAGGTCTTTAGTTATGAGCAGATTGTCCAACCAGTCAAATCCATTCATAGGTTGCTGGCTGAGGGCTATGTCATATTGATAACATGAGGAATTTTGTTTTATCCTTTTTGTATGTATCGTATATTTTATATGTCATCATACTTTTACTTCTTCTGCTAGTGTGCTGGGGAACTTTGGAAAGAAAGGTGGGAAAGAATGAGATGGCAGTTGTAGATGAGCCAAAAGCATGTTCTGCCCTTGCTTTCCAAGTCTGAGGCCTCACTGCATACCACTTCTGTGCTTTCAGACCCAAGGCTTGGTCTTCTCCTGAGAGACTGCCACTGTCAGTTGTGTCAAAGGAAAGTGTGTCAGGGGGCGTTCATAATGTCGACAGCTTCTTCCTGAATTGAAGTGATTTTTGGTGTCTGTGATGCACCCCTCTCTGAGGCTCTCAAGCTGTGCTCTGGCATGTGACACTGTGTTCAGAGCAGTATTTCTGTGCATTTCAGAGGTGACATTCTAACCACGTGGAGAAAAGCAGAAGTGTGACAGGGGTAGTGGTGGATCTGAGATTGAAGCTTGGGAATTATGAGATGTGAATTCAGGTTTTTGCTCAGCTGTATGTACCGCATCATCTACTAACCTTGGAAATGGAGCAATAGCAGTTTTTCAAGAGTAAATTATTAGGAGATGCCAAGGTACTGTAAGTCAATGAGACTGTATAACTGTACAAGATAGCTGTACAGACTGGATCCCATGTTCTTAGTGGGTCTTCTGCAGTCCTTGCCATCCTCCTGCCATGCAGCTTCATTTGTGGCCTCAGCTCTGCTTTGTCAAAACAAGCTATGTAGGCTCAAGGGTGGTCTCTGCTTTCCCCAGTGCTCCTCATTCCCTCCTTTCCAAGATGAAGATCCACTGTTGTAAATGTCAGAGCAGGCATACAGCTGCTGACAGCTGTGATGGTGCTGGGCTGGGCATTTGCACAGAAATTCCATCAGTGGAATGGAGTGTACAGGATGAATGGTAGTTCTGCTGTAACTGATGACGTACAGAAAGGAGAAGAAAGAACTGTGAAAAGATGAGACAAAAATTGAAGGCTGAGAGAAATGAGAAAGAGAGCAGTGGATGTTCCTCTCCAGAAACTCCCTGTGAATCTTTAGGATTCCTGCTGCCTTCCCACATTTTATAAATGGACTGAACAGATGACAGTATATATTTATAAACCTAACGAGATGCTGCTAGTCTTCTGTGAAATTGGTTGGATACCTAGTGATAAGCTAATACTTCATAGCAGTTTTCCCCGTCATGACAATATGAGTTCCTAAATAGCCAGTTTTATTTGGTGTCTTTTGTAATAAGGCAGATGATCTTCTCATTAAGGCATGACTGGGGTAGAGCCAGACTCCCTCTGCTCAGGCTGGCTGGTCTGACAGGGTGCTTCTGGACTGTTAAGGCTCTTGTGGTAACAAGAGCTTCCCGGGGCCAAGGCTGGCTGTGATGGTGATGGCACTGCCTGCTGGACACAGGCACAACTGGTCCTGCCTCAGGGAATGAGATAAAATAAATGCAGAGGAAGGGGAAAGAGGGTGTTGAGACCATGTTGTTCTAGTAGGAGTGGCTGGCCAGTGGCTCAGTCTGCATTTCTCAATCCTGAGCCTCTGTTTCCTGTGGCTTTACAGTTTCATATGGTTCTGCAACAGTCTGTAATTGCTCTGTGTCTGAGATGACCTGTCCCGTGGTTAATAATTTACACATAATTCACAGAATTACCCAGAAAGTGGTAGGCATTTTTGGAGATCAGGATAACTACTTCTCTAATGCCAGCAATAAAATTGCCATTTATATTAAAAGCCCCAGAGTGCTTAAAATTTAGTTGGAAGTAGTAGATGCGACATTGCTTAATTTTCTCCCGCCCCTGCAATATCACAGTCAATTTTTGCTGCTTCTTTAATAATAAATTGGATAAAATGTGTGTGTTATAAACCTTTTAGCTATGATTATTTGAACTCTGAATTTTGTTTCTTTTTTTTTCCTTTAGTTTAAGTGTTAGGAAATAATTTTCATATGATTTAAAAAAAACAAAAGTGAAGACAAGTAATGTATCCTGTTTTGGATAGCTTGGAGGCCCAACTGTTACCTGATGGAAGGTCTTTCTCATGTAATACCTTGTAATTTCCTTAACATTGCTAATATTTTATAGTCATAACTGCAGTGCAGTAGGAACTCTACAGTCATTCTGTAGGGAACTCAGCCCTCAAATTGCATATAAAAGTTTTGTGCTGCTGGAGCTTGCTGTAGGCCCAACTCACTGACCTACTCAGTGGTTTTATTAACAATTTTACCTAAAAATACCTCTTTGCCTGCTCTTGGAAATTTTAAAGTTGCTTTGGAGAATTCCACAATGGGTTCCATTGTGAAAGAATCATCAGAACAAGCTTGTTCTGCTAATTGCCACATTTCCCTCTCATATGTCTAACAAAGAAACGCTCTAAATTGTTTGGCCTGTTGGACTGATAGTCACTTTAAGCCCTGGTGGAGATAAGCTTTTTTGAGGGTCTATATTTACTTATTTTTTGTTCAGCCTTCCAAGTATAAGTTAAAACTTTATAGATGAATTTCCCTTTGCCTTAATACAATGAGATGCAGAGTCTATCGAACACATCACTGCAAGCTCACCTTAATAATTGGAGCTTTAGACTCACTTAGCCTGAAAATAAATTGAAACACACTGGAACTAGGTTCTTACAGGAACATTTTCTACCACAGGAGTTCTAATGAGCAGGTAATGCACAGATTTGGTAAGGACCTGAAAAATAATAAAACACATTAGGGATGGAAGGTAGCAAAGACAGAACACGCAACAAAACAAAAAGGAACAGTGGTCATTATTAGCAAAGAACACCAGTGAAATTTTTTAATTATATGTTGCAAATTGTCATTGAAAACAGCATTAGCTGAAACAGAATCTTTCTGCGTGAGATGTGTAAATTGTGTGTGCATATAACTGTCTCTAAGGGAAATTCTGAGGAGCTTGAACCTCAAGAACTTTGTTTTGTGGGTGATTTAGTCTCTGTTTTGGCTCTCAATTACCTTGCACTTTGCAGTTAAAAGGCAGGACAGGGAGACTCCTCTGGCTCTCTCTCCTCTTCCCAGTCACAAGATGCACCAGGGCACAGAGTGCTCCTCTTCAGGGACAGCCTTAGTCATTTGTCCAGCCATTCATATGCACTACAGTCACTGAGGGACTTGGCTTGAGGAAAAAAGTTGACATTTGCTTATTTCTATAGAAAACAGAGCAGTTTGTTTATATTCCTCTCTAGCTCTGTAGTCCTGACAAAGTATATCAATTATTAGTAGGAAGGATCCGAGCCTGGCTTTGACAAAGGATATGAGGAGATGCAAATGGGACAGAGTGGACTGGGTAGTACAGTTCTGCTCAGGTTTCTCAATTTTGTACTGTTTTGGTTTTTTTTTTTTCAAACTGGACACATAATGATTTGAGCCTCTGGTTTCAAAAGCAAAATGTGACTGATTTGATCAGCTTAGATTTTTTCTTCCTACTAGCCTGCATTTTTGACAGCTTTGTGACTGCAATCAGACACTGACCAGATGAAATAGGTAGTCAGTTCATATTCTCACAACCAATGTAAACCTTTTCTGGAAGTAATGTTGATGTCTTTTTAAAAGGAATCTTTAGTTGCTTTCACTGTACATCAGTATTAGTACAGGAATCCAGTCTTTCATTCCCTGGCTGTATTCCTGTTTCATTTTATCATTTAAAAAAATATTAATCCATAGCCTTTCAATTTTTATTTTTTATCAGTTCATCAGCCAAATTTAATGCTCATGGGACTGAGAAATGTAGGGAAATAGTTGATTTCTACGCTGCCATACTACGTGTGGTGTATAAAACTGGAAAGATATAATAGCAGACTTAAGGATATGTCTGGCCTTTCTTTTTCTGCTATGCACTACTCGATTCTGCTGAAAGTGAGGAATGTGCTGTTCATTTTTCTATAATTTGAAGCAGTCCATTTTCTCCTAGCCTGCAATTCAGGTTATTTCCAATCCCACTGTGTTCAGAACACGAAGGAAACACTCATCTGTTCAGTCCTAAAAAAAGAAAATTCAAATGTGGCTTTAACATGTCTCTTTGCTGATGTAGGCTCCCTCTGACACACACTGATTGCCTGTCATACTCTTTAAATCAAAGCTACATATCTACATGCTCCATAGTACTATGGCTAATTGTTCCTCTATTTGGCTTGAAGGGCAGTAAACACAGATTAGTAAGCATATGCATAAATAACTCTTACGTATTATGAAAGGTTATAATTTGCAATTATTTTTATCTGCATTTCAAGAATTATATATGCTAGCATGTAGTAGACAACCCAGTTTTGTCACTTTCACAGGAGGGAATCTCTCCCCAGGAGATGTTTTCATTCCTTGGCACTATTCTTTCATGAGCCCTCTTGAAGTTGTTCTGAGTCTTGAATCAAAGGTATCCTAATTTTAGTGGATACACCTGTGAAATATGTTCTCCTTTTTAATATCTTAGGGTGGATTAGAAGCTTCAGCTTGGATCACTAACAAACATCTGGGAAACGATAGTTTTGATTTCCCAAGTTTTTTCTAGTGTCTTGCAACCTTAGATTGCAGTTAGTTTTCCATTCCAGAATCTAATAGACATTCATTTTATCAGTGTGATGTGGATAAAGAAAAACTTGCAAATTTGTCCACAGATAACTGTATAACTCAAATCCTTCATGGGAAACATGCTGGCTTTACCCTTTACCTCCATAAAGTTTCCAGAGGGCACTTTAGACCTGCAGTAATGTAATTGTGCTGCCTCTATATTTTCTCACCTCTAATAACCTACTTTTGTTGTAAAGCAGTATACCCACTGGCTAAATAACTATGTGCTGATAGCCTTTATTTAACAATTGTTATCTTTCATTTCTTTCTAAGTAAAAAAATAGAGGTTCTAGAGACCAGAATAATGAGCTGGTCATCACCAGGAACATTAACATTAATGTGTGCCATTCCAGATAAGCTGGAAAATCATTTCACACACAAATTCACAGAAGTATGTGTGTGAAGTCCAGTGTGGTTCACCCTTCCTAGGCCTGAGGACATGGTTTAATGGTGAACATGGTGGTGATGCAGAGTTGACAGTTGGACTTGATGATCTTAGAGGTCTTTGCCGACCTTAATGATTCTATGATTCTATTCTTTCAAGCTTAGTAGCCCATTACTGCATTTATTAAGTGGGTGACAGTGCCTGTTAAAAGATATGTTGCCATGAGCTCTCTGTAGGACTTGAAAGCCAGCCTGTTCCAGTGCTATACAGAATGGCTCAAAATGTTTGAGTTGAGGCTGCTCTGGTTTAATATCTTTATCATAAGACCATCTTGAAGGAAGTTTTTTTGGGTTAGCATTACAAAACTGAAAATTCTGGGGTAGCTAGTGCAGTAAGAACACAGCAAAAGGCTTCTATGTCCTGTCTGGGCACTGGACAGCAGAGCAGGGTAAAGGGTATCATATATTCTGGAGCAGAGAACAACAGTATTTTCTTGGTTTAACATAAATAAAAAAGCAGAGTTGAATTGCTCTTACTAGGGACAAACAGATATGCTTTGCTCTGCCTAGTCTGCAGATAACTGATTTGGGCTGCAGTGCTTGGTGCTTACATACAAGGTGTCTCTGAGCCCCTTGCTGGTTTAAATTATTTTAAAGTAGTCTGCTGCCTAAATGCAGCTTTGGGATATGGAAAAACAGATCATATTTTTTTCAGGGTTATTGTTCCTAGATAGAAGACTTTTCAAAGGGATTGAAGTGACCTGGAAATGTGTATACAATGCAACTTACTACCAGCAGCTTTGCAGATTTTAATAGTAATTCTTAAAGCAAAGAGAAGCAGCAGCACGTTATTTCTGATGTCATCTTTATGTAAAATTGGGTCCAGACTTTGTGTAATCTCAGTTGCCACAGCTCACAAACTCAGTGCATAGAAAGCACTATTTCTTGCAAGCTGAGATGCTTTGAACATGCCACTCAATAAATGACAGCTCTGAAGAGTTGCCTGAGAAATAAAGGGAGTTTGCACACTTTTAGTAGGAACAGCACAGAGCTGATCACCTCTCGTGCAGGGAACTAAACTAGTACATTCCCCACTTAATTTAGCATTATGCCATTGAATGCGGGTTGAAAGAGCGTTTGCTCTTTGTTTTAATGTTTTAGCTCCCTAAAAAATCCTCACACAGACTTTCACAGCTTGGAAAACAAGCTGTTGCTTTAGCAAAATTTTATTTCACTGCAGCTTCATAGGCTGTAGTGATGACCCTTTGGGCAATGTAAGTACATGTCCATAAAGGAGGATTTAAGTACCATCTTTTTTCACTATCAGAACTTGTTGGATGTAGGTTCTGCTCAAAAATTTGGCAAAAAGCTACTCCTGCAGGAAAAAAAAAGCATAACACAGCAGTGCCCAAAATTATCTGAACATCCCCATTTGCAAAAGTAATTCTGAGAATGATGAAAATCAGCATGTGCTGATTTTTGGCAGCTTTGGCAGTTTATTTGCTGCTTTTATTGTAGCCAGCTATCTCTGGTGTTAAATTCTAATATACATAAACACCTTTTAGTAGTCTGCTGGAGTTCCAGGGTCTGGCCCATTAGCTCTCTGCATGGATACAGAGAAGAAAAGAATTTCTGTACTTTGCATTTGAACAATTCACCTTGATTTCTAAAGGGAATGCCTGGAGATGCAATGAATATATTGGAAGACCTCAATATGGAATCTATTCAGGGATACACTGAGTATATGTATGCATGGGGCAAGCTAACTTTTGCTGGCTATCCTCTTTCAGTGGTCTTAACCACCTATATGCCCATTACACTTGCTTTTCACATGCTCTGACATGCAATATTATGTCAACTGTGTTTCTGAAAATATAATGTCCTTTTTTATTTATTGCTCTGAGCAAATAAGCAGCTTCTGACAACCCTGGCTAAGAAACTGACATCCATCAAGACAGAGTTGTTTTATATTATTATTTCTAAAATTAGGCGTGAAGCACATTAATATTCTGTTTTGGCAATAATGATCCCTTTGCTATGCATAGGAAAGTGATATAAGCAGAGAGATTTTCAAAAGGACTTTGTGTCTTAGTGAACAAGCCTCTCCAGGCTTTGACGATAAGAACTGTCAATACTGATGTACAAGATTTTGTGTAGCTTTTTTTAGCAGATTGAGACTGTCCAAGGAAGAAGGAGGGGAAAAGAGAGACACCAATATACATGTCTGTATGGAGTGATTCCCTTTCCTGTTTTCTGGATTTATCACACCTGTCAAAAATATTTCACCTACTTTTTTGAGTCTGTTTCATTTTGCAAAGCACAGACACTCACTGCTGTCCACTTAAATCACAAAGTGGTGATTGACAAAAGAGTTGAAACCTTTACTCGACACATCAGAAGAAAGAGAGAGGTTAGTAATGCTAGGTGTAAAGTCAAGGCAATGGACTCAGGCAGGGCTCTCCAGTGGAAAAAAAAGGATTTTCTGGTGAAGATTTCTATGGGTTCGAGAACCTATGACAGCAAAGTGATGTATCCAGCAGAATATTAAGGTAGTTAGGTTGGAGTGAGCTGCAGTGAGTTAAATTTTTTGTTTCCTGTGCAAAGACCTGTCCAGCACACAGAGTTACTGGAAGTGGGGAAAATACCCAAGTAAGTCTTGCACTGTTAGTAGGAACCTGCACTGCGCATTCCTCTTAAATAAAAATTTAAAAATACAGTTTGTAGATTAAAACTGATTTAGTTCTATTTAAACAATTAATCACAGAATCACAGAATTTGCCAAGTTGGAAGGGACCCACTAAGACCATCAAGTCCGATTCCTGACGCTGCACAAGACCTTCCCCAACAGTCACACCATGTTCCTGAGAGTATCATCCAAACGCTTCTTGAACTCTGTCAGGTTTGGTGCCATAAACACTTCCCTCAGGAGCCTGTTCAGTGCCCAACCACCCTCTGGGTGAAGAACCGTTTTCTATATCCAACCTAAACCTTCACTGACACATCTTCAGGCCATTCATTCCCTTGGGTCCTGTCACTGATCACCAGAGAGTGCTTGCACCTCCTCTTCCCCTCACAAGGAATGTAACTGCAGTGAGATCTCCTCTCAGTCTCCTCCAGGCTGAACAGACCAAGTGATCTCAGCTGCTCCTCATACGGCTTCTCCTCAAGGCCCTTCTCCATCTTCATTGCCCTCCTTTGGACACTCTCTAAAATTGCCACAATATTGCAGGTGAGGTCGCCCCAGGTCAGAGCAGAGCAGAACAATCCCCTCCCTCACCCAGCTGGCCATGCTGTGCCTGATGTCCCCCAGGACACGGTTGGCCCTCCTGGCTGCCAGGGCACTGCTGACTCACATTCAGCTTGCCATCAAGCAGGACCCCCAGGTCCCTTTCCATGGCACTGATTTCCAGCATCTCCTTTCCCAGTCTGTCCATACATCCAGGGTTTCCCCATCCCAGGTTCAGAATCTGGCACTTTCCCATGTTGAACCTCATGGCTGGTGATTGCCCAGTCCTCTAATTTGTTGAGATCTCTCTGCAGGGCCTCCCTGCCTTTGAGGGAGTACAGCTCCTCTAAGTCTGCATATGCTTTTTTTAGTAACTACAAACTGACCTGAATGTCAGTGAAAGCAGTACCTAAAATATTACCCTTAATATTCAGATACCTGATCAAAAGAATGTAAATTCTTGAATTTTGTCATGTGCTGAGATCTTTGGAAACGAAATTGCCCTGTATGAATATAACAGGTCTAGAGTGATGAGCTGCCAGAAGACAAGTCATTGCATAAAACTGTCCATTCTTTGGAAACTGCATCCCTGTCATATCCCTACTGTGACTGTGCTACTGAGACCTTCTCCCACTGTGCCAGGAAGTGCCTCTCTCTATCTTACCTACTCACATGGCATTTATAAAAGAGGTAGGTCATTTATATGAAGAGGTAGGTCAGCTCAGAGAGTGTATTTTGAACTGCAAGTTATGAATTACAATATTATCAGAAGAATTATGTGAATAACTGGAGTTTCAGGTCACTAGTTGAATAAAAAAAAAATCTATGTGTTTTGCTACAGATCACACTGAAGTGAAATTTGTGAAGGTTTTTCCTTCAAAATGAAATGTTGTTCTTCCTGTTCACTGCCAGTCAGGATCGAAAGGTCCTTTCAGAATCCTTTCTCTTTGGAACTGGGTACTGTAAGAAGCAGTTATTTAAAACCATATTTTATTTGTATTTGAGCTTGGATTTTAAAAGGAAAGTAGAGGCATGTTTGCTCAAGGGACTTAGAAGGGCATCTGTACAATCAGTGTTTGAAATAAAGCCAAATTTGGAACAGGTAGACCCAATATAACGTCTCAGCCTGCACAGAGCACTTAGTTTACAGGTCACCATTCTTGGAGTGTCAGCACATTTCATTTAGTCCTCCAGGTCTAAACTTTTCACAGCATCTGACACATGAAAAGGGTTTTTTTTTCTTCATGCAAATTTTAATTCTATTACAACTCCTTGAGTCATAACTGAAGAAACATTTTATTATGAAAATGCTCAACAATGATTTTGCATGTTAATTTATTCCCATATCTCATTGAAATATTTATTTAGCCACAGTTGCTCAGGCGGAGTGGAGTCTGGGCCATGTGGTTTTTCACTGAATGTGATAAAAACACAGCCTTGTTCTAGCTCCACCCATTTTTGACAGGATGCAAACCCCCACTCCAGTAACGCGAACATGCATTTGCACTCAGTTTAAGCATTGCATATGGTTGATGTCTAATTCTAGGTGACTCTGAACATATGAGCTTTCATTTGCTGGCTTTTAGCTCTGCGTCCTCCAATGCAAAATTAAAAATAACTGCAGCCATATAAAAGCAGAGCACTTTTCACTCCTGCCTGTTAAGTGTTGTCTGTTCACAACTCACAGACCTCCCCATGTGCGTCAGCTGGGTCACAGTCACACGTGTGGCTGGAGCATTGGAGACCCTGTGCCCCAGATACAGCAGTGCGTGTTGGTCCTCTGAGGAAAGTACTGTCAGGCCTTTGTGGTTGTTCAGCCCCATGTACTCATCCTTAGTCCCGGTTTTAGGAGGCAGCCTACTATAGGGAGAAGGAATTCCAGTGGAAATCAGAAGTAGTACCTGCACTTCTGTTCAGCCTGTTGGAATACAGTTTTATTAAGCTCTCTGTGGGTCCTTATGTCTCAGTTACTCCTTTCCAAGGAGCTGCTTAGCTTATGTTAAATTTGTTGTAAAAATGGCATACAGAGCTTTTATTTATCAATGTTCCTTATAAAATGTTTTGGGTGTGTTTTGATTTTTTTTCCCCAGAACTCTATTGGTAGCATTTTCAACCTTTTGCATTATAAAAATAGTTCACTTCAGAGCATAGCAGATCATCATTTGAAATCAAGTTTTCTGGCATTATATGGAAAACCTGCTGTGGACAATCTTGGTTAGTTTTCCTTTTATTGCCCACTGTGTACTGCATAGGGATTACAGCTGTCATTTGGTTGCTCTCCAGGGACTCAGTTAATCTTTTGGTGCAGCTACAAGTGGTGGTTCAGTTTCATTTGAGCCATCTTCCGTGAGCAAGATTCAGTTCTATTGGGGATGATAGAGTCAGAGTCTCAACAGTGCCCCAGAGTGCTTGAGGAAATAACCCAGTCTCAGAATACATGGATACACATCTGCAAGTGCTGTTGCTTACAATAGATTCATGACAGACAAGTGATTTCCACAAAACTTCCTGGGTATTTCAGGGCAGTAATGCAGGCACTCAAAAAAGGGGTGTCAGCTCATCTCATATTTGCAGGATCAAACCCTGGGCCTGTGGGTTCGACAGATGTGATAAAAGAATAAATTTTATTTTATAGCAGTAATGTATTCTGTATCCTGAGAGGCCTGACTTCTTAAGCAGCACCTGATCTCTTACCTTGAATGCAGAGGCATATGGCAGAGGTAAGCTGTTTGATGTGCATAGACATGTCTGTTGCTCACTTTAAAGAGTCTTCCAGGTGCACAAAATGGCTCTACATTTGACCTTTGTCATGACTCATTTACATTTTATCTTGTATCTAAAAGGATGGTAGTATTATCCTCTGGATCCTGATGTAAGATCATCATTCAAATGATGAGTCATTTGAAGTATTTCAGAAAAGTAATAGAGAAAAAAAAAGGCATGTGTATTCTTTGGGGATAAAGAGGGGGACCTCTGAAAAATAGAAATGTATGTAGTTTGTATGTTTAATTTTTGTAATAAAAATCTTGTAGATTTATGTAAAACCATACCTACAGCCCAGTTCCTGAATCCACAACTGTGAACCTGCCCTTTTTTCTTCAGTATTTCATTTTATGGTCTGCTGAAATCATATTTAGGGGGATAAAAATAGTATATCTTCTGTTTTTTGGCATCCAACCTCTAATTTACAAATATAATTTATGCTAATCTTGAAAGTGCTTCTCAGATACAAAGTAAAATGTGTCATCCCTAGTATATGTGTGTATAATTTATTCTGACGGGGAATAGACATTTCAAAGCCATTTCAGCCCTTCATATGTAGAACATTTGATATGAGCATAGAAGCTGGGTGTTCATTGCTCTAACAGTAAGGAAATGGTTAAAATAACAATAGCTACTTTCTTAAACCCAGAAAAATAGGTGCACCATGGGATAAACTGCCGTTTGCAGAGCCAAGCCGGCTCATATAAAATGCTCGAGCTAGGTATTTTTATTTCTTTTGTACTTTGCTGATGTACAGTAATTTCTATGGAAAAATCTGCCTATGTTATCACAGTTAATTTTTTTTTTACTTTTCTTCAGTCTCTGACTCAGGTGGTTTCCGTGATGGAATAGAAGCATGTCATGAGGGGTTAGCTCTATGTGGGCTTGCAGCTCCCCAGAGGGAAGAAGCCTGGCCATCCATGTGCATCATTTGCCCTGTAATTCATAGTTCTCCCCATTTCCACACTGGAGAATGCAGAGACTCTCAGCTCAATTTCTGCCAGCTAACAAACCAGCATCTGTGACTGAGTCTTCTTCAAGCGCAAGAGGAGCTGCTATTGAAATAATTTCTCTTGGTTCTCTGAAATTTTAACATTTAGAAGGACGGTGACCTTTTGTGGTCCCTGATTGGTGTGTATCACAGTAAAGAGATGGCAAAATACCTTCAAAGATGCCACGTCCCCAGCAGAGTACACTACCCTTCCTCCTGCTTAAGAGGTCAAGTCTCATAGGCGTAGCTCCTGTTTTGAACTTGTAGCTAAAAAGTCAGAAAATCTCATGTAAAGAAGCACAGGAAGAAAAACAGAAACCATACAAAGATGAGGGTAACTACCAAGTGGTTCTTGGTGCCCGAGGCATGAAACTAATCCATTGTAAGTCTGAACCGATAAGAGAATTTTTGCATGAATTCCAACAACATGAGTAGATATATGGCTGGGAAGAAAACGTATCTCTAGGGTATTCTGACTTTATGGGACTTAGTCCCAAGATTTCTACTCCTTACAACTGCACTGAGGGATTTATTATTTCACATTGTTTATAGTTAAACAAGTAACATCAAGTCATTATCGTCATGGCGAGGCTTTGCGAACGAAGATTTGAGAAGGGCTCTACAAGCGCGCTGATGGCTAAAGAGGCCAATGCGAGATAGACAGGTCTGGCCGCAAAAGACACAGCAGAAAGACTCCCCGGGTGAGATTGACAAGACGCGATTCTTTCTGCGTTGTCTTTTCTCCTCGAGAGTGATCCTGCGTGTGTTCTCAAAAGAAGCAGC